>PITA01010138.1:0-73502 GCA_004023965.1 Spilogale gracilis
AGAAGAGAACATTTAGTGGGAGAGCCACCTGTGCTTAGCCCAACACCCCCCCCCCCCGAACCTTCATCCCTTGAGGTGAGAGCAGGCCTGGGGGGCAGGCAGCGGACCCAGCCCCCACCCACCACAGGCAGCCTCTAACCCTCCCCAGCAGCCAGGAGCAGGGCCTAGCCAGAGCTAGAAAGCAAGGCCATCTCAGCGAGCACAGTGAGAGCATTTTGCTTCGGACGAGGGAGGCGGTAATATGGGAATGAAGCCATTAATTAGTCACATTTGCTAATTAATTATTAACCAGGAAGGCGATGCCTTGGGAAGTTGTGATAACTCAGCTCCACTTCCCTCTTTGACTGTTGCCCTGCATAGTAGGGTCACCTGGACAGAGGTGTGACTGTGAGAGGAGAGGCCCCCTTCCCCCCGCCCCCAGCACTCACTGCCAGGGCAAGGCCTTGGCCCTGGCATTCACAGTGGTCCCAGTCTGATGCCAGGCACACCTGGGGCTAACTCGCAGCTCCAAACAGAGCAAAGAGCACAGGACCTGAAGTTGGGAGACTCAAGTCTTCGCCCAGCCACTGCCCTGCCTGGCTGGGCCTGCTTTCCTCATAGGCACATAGATTAGGCAGTGTCTAGGGAAGGCCAGTTTGGCTCCCTGCTCTGAATCTGGACCCCTCCAACAACGTCGGGCTGGGCGGAATGCCACACAGCCGGCCGTTCCCTTCCTTGCTGTGAGGACTGTACCCGGGTCCCACCTCCTCCACCAGCAAGACAGAAGTCTCCGGAGCCTGATGTTTCAGGCATTGCTTTCCAATAAAGGCAGTCTGGGGCACATGCCCAACCCCTTCCCAACACAAGAATTCCTCCCTGCCTTCTAGACCTTTAGCGACTCCCCCACCCCCTGCCCCACGACAAGCCCCAGTTCTGGGTCCTAAGAAGCAGGCCACCTGATTGAACAAGGTCCCCGAGGAAAAGGCAGAGCAGGAAAGAAAAGGCTAAGAGAGAGAGGGGGAAGGGAAACACCAGCGACCCTCACGCTGAGCCCCTGAGGACTACCCCCATCACAAATGTGTCCCTAAAGCTAACACCTGGGCCCCCCCTTTCTCCCACAGCGGCTGAGGTCTGGGAACCACAGCCAAACAAGGGGCTCCTCATGGGGGCCCACCAGCAACCCCTATAGTCCTGTGCGGGAGACACGAGGGGGAGTTGGTGCCTGCCACTGCAGGGGCTCCCCGCCGCCCCATTCCCCTGGGGCCAGCCTGCCGCTCAGCCCCAAAGACCTGCTCCACCCTGCCCCACCCTCACCTGTTTCTGGGGTTTAGTCCAGGATTCCAGAAAGACCCCCTGTTCCCAGGTCAGGGGGCTGAAGGGTGTCTCATGCCGCCTCAGGGTGTCCCAGGCCACAGACCGGCCTCCCTGCAGTCTCTCTCTGACCTGGATCCTGCTCTCCACTTGCTGCGGACGGCCGCCCCTCCCTCTGGTCCCGCCTGCCCGCCTTTCCTCCCAGGCTGCCTGGCGGGCCAGGGGAACCAGGTTTCTTGTTCGGACTTGAGTCAGAGGGGAGGAGCAGGTGAGCAAGTCCTTCCCTGAACTAATCCTGCTAGGGCTGTTGCCAGGGGGCAGCTCCTGGGCCTCTGCACTTCCGGGGGTGGGGAGAGGGCGGAGAGTGGGGAGAAAGGGGCTCCCCAAAGAGGAACCCCAGGAGAAGGCAACAGGGGTCATGTCTTTATGGCCTCAAGGGACTCTAATGCAACATGGTGAGCTGTTAGGTGCACAAATGCCCCCCTGACCCTCAGTTTCCCTTTCTAGAAATCAAGGCCTGCAAGAGCCCCAGAAGGAGGGTGAAGGTCCACAGTCCAGGGGGATACCAGCAAGAAATTGACAAAATGGTAAGAAGAGGTCATTACTCTTTCCATGCACTGAAACGGAAACCAAGGCCCGAATTTTGTCTCTCCCAAATTAGGTTTAAAAAAGTTTCAGGCAAGGCAGTAACTATGGAAGTCCATACGGGAAGGCTCTAGGGTCCTATAGAAAGCAGGGGTGTTCTCTCCTTCCATCCTAGATGTTCCCCCCAGTATCATCAAGGCCTATTTATTACTTACAACCATCCCTCAATAGGGTCCATGGAGTACTAAGCCGAACCCCAGGCCGGTCCCCTGCTCCACAGGAGAGCCACTGCAACCCCAGCATCTAAGCCCACTTTCCAAACATGAGGGACGAGAGACCAAAACAGAACCTGCTCTCTACAGAAAATAAGCTTCCAGGTCTCCCACTCCACTGAGCCTCAAGCAGACCAAAAACTGTTCACAACTTAACCCATTTCATTGAGAGAAGCAAGGGCTAAGGCCATCTGTTGCTACCCCGTGGACAACACAGAGACATACTGTAGATTAAGGACTACATCCCTCGACGCATCATCCCACCGCCTCCTTTTCTGCTACTTGCTGATACTCCCACTGCGCCCCTTAACCCTGGGGTATGGGCACCTCAACATCTCTCTGGATTGCTTCCCTTCTCCATCCCCACCTCCAAATCCCATTTCCTTCCCCATTCCCGGGGCCAGGATGGTGGAAAAAGTCTGCTCCACCAAGCAACTCTTGTGGAGCTGAGCCATGTTGCTGATGTCCCCAGAGTCCCTACACACATACCTGCTTATCTTGACATTCCTACACACACCTTCTTTCCAAACAATGTTAGCCCCAGAGTCCTCCAGGCTGAGACCCCCTTCTCTCTCCAGGCTGAGGCTGAGGGGCCCCAACGCAGGGGGTTGGGGGGGCGGGGGGTGGGCAGACCCCTCCTGTGATGCTGAGACAGCTTTCAGTCTGGTCTCCCAAAGAGCCTGCAGCCCTTCCCTCCCCCTGGTCCTCCCCATCCCCCAATAGGCTTGTCACATTCTTTCAATGACAAACAGAGAGAGATTTGACTCAGTGTAACTGGTCCCCTTCCTCCACCTTGCCCATCCCCCAGCGCCAGGTGGGGGTTGATGGAAGTTTCTAGAACCAGCTGATAGCATGTATTTTAATGCACAAAATGAGATTAAGAGAATCACTAAGAGAACCAATTATATTGAAATACAGTTCTAAAAACCGAAAAACATGGTAATATATATGCTTCTTTATTAACATTAAACAGGATCCAGCAGTGGGCAATTTCATAGAAGAGATGAATGTGAACAATACTTCAAGACAGTTACAACAATTGTAATGTGATGTAAAACTATCTGTGAATTCTGTTAATGGCGAAGTCACAGGTACTGCCTATGGTTTCTTGCCTTCGTGATTGAAGGCAGTGCTAAATTTTTGCTAAAGATTGGTGTGAAATAAAAAATTTTTTTTTCCCATCTAAGTTCACAAACCCTCTGAATCCTATCCACAGATGCTTTGGGGCCCAGGACCCCGTTAGGAACCCCACCATCAGGAACCCTCCCATCTCTGAGCTCAGAGGAGAGAAACACAGATCATCCCCCTCACTGTAGTGAGCCCCTGGAATTCTCAAAAGCCCCCTTGGTTCCCTCAAATTCACATTTCCTCAAATGCAGCATTTCCTGACCAGCAGAACGTGAGGCTTGCAATGGGACTAGCAAACCAACTCTCCCAAGAACCCCAGATTCAATGGGTTGAATCTCACTGTGTGCCATGTCTGTCAACTGAAAATTCCAAAAAGTTGTTGGGCATCCCAGAAACTGGCTGGGAACTTTGAGGTTCAGTGCCTCCCTCCCAGCCAGCCCAGGGGATGGGGGGGATCGGGGAGACTGATCCATGCCCTGCCCCAAACCCCAGAGCATCATCAACATTAGGACCACCACTCTGTGGGGGAGGAAGTGGTTTCCTTGAACCGAGTTAGAGTACTTGGAATCCAACTGTTGGAAGGAGAAAAACTGCTTCTCTTTCTGGATTTCACTTCCCAAGGACAAGTCCCAAATCAGGAAACTTCCACACTCTATAGCCATCCACTCTAACATTTTTTTTGAAGTCCCTTCTTTAACTTTCTTCTAATACACGAGACTGGAAGTTGTTTAAAGCAAGGGCTTCATCGTACCATCCTCACATTACCACCAGCACCCAGCCAAGCACGATCTGAGGCACTTCTAAAGTCCCACTTAATGAATTAACAAAGCAATGGTCAGCCGCCGGCGTCAACAGAGCAGAAAAAAGCCAAGGAGCCCGGGACCCTCTAGGCGAAGACGGGTGGAGAGGGCTCCTGAACTCTTTTCTTTCTCCACTCTTTCCTCACTGGGAAAGGTGTTCGCCGCCAGCAGGCGATGGTGGAGTGGGCTAGAATTGGAGAACTCCACTCTAGCCTGGAATGCGCCCTGAAATCAGACCTCTAGGCTTTCCTTAAAAAGCCCCTTTGTCCGGTTCACCCTGCTCCCCTCCCCCACCGCGCCCTCCGCATCCAGTCGGCCCCAGACTTTGCTCCTTTTGTTTGGTTGTTTTCTGGCTTCCCGGAACCTGGCCAGGGGATCCACAGGCATGGGGAAGGTCGAAGGAGAAGGGTTGAGGAATCGGAAATGTGCACTTTGGAGAGGACCTTGAAATTCCCACCTCTTTTGTAAATTACTCCATTCCTCGTAGGGCCAGGTCCGCTAAGGCCAAAGACCATAGGTTCAGGAGCTTGAATCCCCGGATTCACCCGCGCTGCGTCCCCCTAAATTTTCCCCCTTACCTGTCCCATGGAGCTCTGGCGCCGCCCGCCTGTCCCCGCGCCCCCGGTTCCTGCCTCGCAGCTTCAGGACCTGTCTGCCCAGGCCATCTCCTCTCTCCCCGGGTCTCCCCCCGGTCTTTAATCCCGGGAGGTATTTCATTTAACTTCGGCATTTGCAGCATCCCAAATGTTAAAGATCCCAAGACATCTGTCCCCTGGGGCATACCAAGGCCCAGAGGAAAGAGGGGAAAGACGCAAGAAGGGATTCGAGATTCCGAGCCAAGAATCGGGGCGGGGCTCCCTGACGGGGTGGTAAGACGCCAGCAGGAATGGATTTTCTTGGAGCACCCCCGTCCAAGGGGGCGAGGCTGCCCCTTTCTCCCGCTTTGGGACGCGGGCGTGGCGGGACACCCCCCGCGCTGCCAGTTTCCGCCGCCCGGGCGGAGGTAGGCTCGGCTCTGCGGCCGAGGGCCCCCTTTCCTCCGCGCACTCCGGCCGGACCGGGGGCCGCTTCCATTGCTGGAGACCCCGGGGTGAAAGAATGAGAGAAGCCGGCTAGAGGGCGCCGCGCCCCTCCCTCGCAGGCCCCTTCCCCCTCCTCGCCGGTCCCCTTCTCCCTAGCTGTGCACCGCACTGACTGCTGTGCCGCAGTGCGCTGGCGCCGCTGGAATTGCCTCCCCCTCCTCCGGTCCCAGCCCCGTGCTCCTCCTGCGCGCCGGCTGACCGAACTCCCGCGGGGCAAGGAAAGGAGCCCAGTTCCGGTGAGCGCCTCCTACTGTTACCGCTAGCCTGGTGCCCCTTCAGCTGTCCATTCACTCACTCACTCTTCCCTGCTTTCAACTGTGCAAGAATCTTATTGAGCACCTACTAGTGCCAAGCACGGTGGATCACAGTTCGGATTCTTCCCTGGATGATTCCCCAGTTGAGGCGAGTAATCAAGTAGCAATAGTATGAATGAAGTAAAGGCTAGAGAGAGACAGAGACAGAGAGGGCTGGGCCAGATGGTGGGTCGCAAAGTGGGAGAAGGCAGTGCCAAGGGAATTTGGGAGGTATAAGGAGGATTTTGAGGCAGCAATGACGGGATATACAAAAGCATAATGGCAAAGAAGCACATTAGGTTCTAGGAGCTACAGGGAACTTAGGGTGTAGGATGAGGCAGAGGGGAAAAAATGAAAACAAAGACAAGGCTAAAGTGGCAGACAGAGGCTCATCAGGAAGCAGGGCAGCTCTGTGCAGTTGTCCAGGTTGTGCACCATACTAAGAGGAAGGACTCACCCGTGTTCCACCCACCAAACTGTGTGCCCTGGTCCCACCTACAGACAGTGACTTTTCTCTAGTTTGTGCAAAGGCACTATATGAACTAACCTGAGAGCTGTGTGGGCTAGCTAAGATTTAAGATATTTATACTGAAGCTGAAGAGAGGCAACTTGTTCTAGTAAAGATTCTACAGAGAAAAAGAATCAATAGAACATAAATATGTGTGTGTGTGTATATATATATATTAGAGAGAGAGAGAGAGAGAGATGGAGAGAGAAAGAGATTTATTTTAAGGAATTGTTTCATGCTATTGGAAATGCTGACAAGTCCAAAATTTGCAGGGAGGCCTGACATGCTGAAGACCCAGGAACATTGCAGTTTGAGTCCAAAGGCAGTCTGCTTTCAGAATTCCTTCTTCATCAGAGGTCAGTCTTTTTTCTATTAAGGCCTTCGACTGATTGGATGAGGCCCACCCATATTATGGAGGATAATCTGTTTTACTCTGAGTCTACTGTTCCTTTAAATGTTAATCTCTTTTAAAAAAAATGCCTTCACAGAGGGGTGCCAGACTGGCCCCTTTGGTAGAGTGTGCCACTCTTGATCTTGGGCTCGTGAGTTTGAGCTCCATGTTGGGTGAAGAGATTACTTAAAAGTAGAATAAATACATAAAATACCTTCACAGAAACATATAGGATACTATTTGACCAAATATCTGGGTACCACAGGCCTAACCAAGTTGACACATAAAATTATCCATCACACTACTGAAAACTGTCAATTCAGAACCAGGCAGACTCATTTTTAGATCAGTGAGCAAATGGAATGGGGAGAGTTTAGAAACAGAGCTCTATAGGAGGTAGATATTGCTTGACTTCACAACTGACTGACTAAAGACATGGCAGGTAGGAAGGGGGAAGAGTCAAGGGTTTCCCAGGTTTCCAGCTTGAGGGTTCAGCATAAGATGTACTCACCTGAGGACATTGATGTTCAGTGAGCAGCCTGGTTGGGGTGGGAGGAGCTCTAAAGCGGAAGGTTGGAGAAAGAGGCGTGGGCGCCACTAGAGAGCTGCGGCTCTGCGAGTCAGTGAAATCACCCAGGAATGGTGTGTAAAATGAGAAAAGGAAGGGGGGGGGCGTGGAATTCTGGGAATGTTTAAGGGCTAGACAGAGGGTAAAGTGCCTTTGAAGGTAAGCATTATTATATTACTCACAGAATGGGACAGTTTGTTGAAACATTGATTTGCATTCCTTTCTCCCTTCCCATTCACCTCTCCCTTTTCTCTGGGAGGAAAGCAGAAGCTCCTTGGAGGCCAGGAAAAAGAGGTGTGATGACCTGGGAATGGGAAGAAAAGTGCTGTGTGTCCTGAGCAGCCAGGACCCTGAACACCGCCTCATGCAGTGCCCTAGGGTGGTTCAGGACCTCAGCAGGGCTGGGGGTGGGGTGCCCAGGCCCAAGTTTCTATCCTGACATAACCATAACCACGCCCCACACATATCCAGGAAGCAGGAGCTCAGGCTACAAGAGACCCCTGGGGGCTAGAGCCGCTGGATGCCAGCCCTTACCTTGCTCTCTGGCACTCCCCTAAACCTTCAGGATTCTGCTTGAGAAAAGAGCAGGTTTATCATCCCAGAGGCCCAGAACAGAATCAAATTGATTTATGGCCTTGGCCTTGGCTTGTGTAATGAGGGGGAGGGGGGCACAAAAGGGCATGGGGGAGACTGTGGCAAATTCCAACACTAAGGCTCTGTCTCAGGGCAGCCGTCACTGCAAATGTCACAAGGAAAGGGCTTCTCTTTTTAAAACAAAAGCTGGAAATCCAACTGTTTATGTGAAATCTTCTGATTTGTACGCCTTTGATTCTTTTATTAAAAATTCAAAAGGAGGGCACCTGGGTGGCTCAGTGGGTTAAAGCCTCTGCCTTCAGCTCAGGTCCTGATCTCAGGGTCCTGGGATCGAGGCCCGCATCGGGCTCTCTGCTCAGCAGGGAGCCTGCTTCCCTCTCTCTCTCTGCCTGCCTCTCAGCCTGTTTGTGATCTCGCTCTCTGTCAAATAAATAAATAAAATCTTTAAAAAAAATTCAAAAGGAGTCACACAAAATGTGTCTGCACTCCTTAGGCTGTAGCTTGAGTTACTGCCATGCAGCTCTGAGCACAGAGCGTGGGATTGGTTTGAGCAGGGTCTGAAGAAGCCAGGGCTGGGGAAGCGGGTGTTCTGGAAGCAGAATCCAGAGCCCTCCTGGGGAACTGGCTAGCTCAGACTGTGGAAGGAGAGGGAGGGCAGCTCAATGGGAGAGGCCACCAAGCACCCAACAGGTTCCTTCTCACTGGCTGAAGGAGCCACAGTTCTTCTTCCATCAAAAGGTTAGTCCTGGGAAGTGGTGGAGGGGTCTTGAGAAAAGCTTTCTGAGTTCCTGCCTGAGAGGAGAGGGGGGAACAAGCTGGAAACTCCATAGCTTAGCTTCTGAAAGCCTGTGGTGGCTGAGCAGCTACGTGTGTGCGCTGCAGGGAAGGGGTGCCCCTGAACTCTCCTTGCCCATGGGAGCTGCTCTGGTCCTACTGACTCAGGTGTCCTAGGCCCTTGGACCTAGCTGGGGATGAGGCTCCCTTACCTCGTCTAGCCTCCCCTCCCCACCCCCTCCCTCCGTCAGCTGGATGAACAGAATGAGTTGATTCTCAGTGGCCCAGACAGTGCCCTGTCGATGCCCTCAGCAAGAAGCCTTTTGGAAACCCCAGAATGACTCGGAACCCGAGGCACTGTTTCCTCTCCTGACCGCATCCTGCTGCTCGCAGCTGGGGGCAGGTGCAGGAGGGGCACTGCCTGTTGGCATCTGCCTCGGTGGGCCAGAACCTTCTCAACGGGGCACAAGCTGGCGACAGGCAGGTGAGTAGCGATGGGAAATGCATACGACCACCTTAGGGGGTCAGACCAGGGGGTTTCACTCAACTGCCCCAAGGGAGAGCAACTGGGGCCAAGACACTGAGTTTAGAGAGCTGCTTGGAATGCAGGACAGACCCATCAGTGGGGCTCAGACTCCTGAGTTGCATGAGATGGAAAAGGACCCCATTTCCCCAAGACACACCAGCATCCTGCAGGCCAGCAGTTCTCAGCTGGTTTCTGAATGCCACTAGATCCTGTCCACAGGGCTTAGAGTCTTGCCCCATATCCTTCCCACCTTCTCTTTCCTTGCATTTTTCTTTCGCCTTCTGCCATTCTTCCTACCCCTTCTTCTCCATCTTCACCATCCTAGCTACCAGGACTCCCATAGGATTCCATGGGCCACAGGACTGTATCTGAGCTCCTCCTGTCCAGAACACTGGCCCCTGAGAGGCCATCCTCCTCTCTTCCCTACTGCAGAAGCCTCAGTTGTAGCTTGCTTTCCCTGGTGGGACCACCAGGGGGCGAGAGTTGACTGCTCTTGGATGGTTAGTCGCTCTTGGACTGATGATGTTCTGGTGTTTCTTCCAGGTGACCTGGAGGAAAAAAATCCTGGGAGTTAAAGTGACAGAGGTTGGAGTGGAGTTGTCCTAGGCTCTAATCTAGCCTGAGATTTCCTTGCTGCCTATAGCCCAGCTGATGGAGGATGTGAATCCTTCCTCTCCTGAGGGCTGGACTGGCCCCTCCCTCACTGCAAGCCCCAAGCCCCCAGCCTACCTTCCCTTGCTCTGGGATCACTGCCCAGTGTGCCCACAGGCCCCAGTCTCCAGCCATCCTCTTCTCTGTGTCTAGAGACCCAGAGAATTTGAAACTTTTAAATTTTTTAAAAAATTTTTTAAAAAGATTATTTATTTATTTGTTTATTTGAGAGAGAGCAAGAGAGCAAACTAGGTGGGAGAGTAGGTGCAGAGGGAGAGGGAGAAGCAGACACCCTGCCCAGCCGGGAGCCCAGCGCCAGGCCTGAGCCGAAGGCAGACGCTTAACCAACTGAGCCACCCCGGCGCCCTGAGATTTTGAAACTTTAAGAAAAGATAGTGAATTATGTTAAAAAAAAATACAACTCTAAACATAAAAAGCTAAATACCACAGAACAGAGAAAGCAGTGATTATCATGGGGCTTTCAGATACGGCAGAGACAAGCATCCCGACAGACAAGACATGTGGGTCCTGAGGGAGCCTCTGCTCCCAGCTCTCCTCATCCCCCGCTGCCCCCCATGCCCACAAAGAAAGCCTGTATCTGCTTGAAGTCAGATGGCATAAAGTAAGAGTTTGCCAGCCTGGTCCTCTCTGCATTTCTTCCCTGGCAGGGTGATGTGTGGTGGAGAAGTCCCAGGCCCCTGGGAGCAGACCCCTGGCCCCCAAGTCCCTGTCTGAGCTGCACCTCGGGTCCTGAGTTCAAGCAGCTGGCAGGGGAGGTTGTGGGAAAGGTGGAGGGCGAGGGTGGGGTATCTGCTGCTCTGATCAGGGCTGGACTGTTAGAAATCTGATAACGCCTGGAGATAGAGGCGCCTTCCAAAGTGGCCCCCGACCTACTTGGGGTCTTTCCTCACTTTATCTTGTAGGTGGTTATTGAGTAGCTCAGGAACATAATTTAGGGGAGATGTAAAAAGTATGTGTTTTGGACTCAGACAAAATAGCCTCGGTTTCTTCCTCGGTAAAATGGGGATGGTGGGCTGTGGGGAGGAGAGTGAAATCATGTAGGTAAGATGATTTTTAGCATTATGTAATTATCAAGGAATCTTTTCACCCAAAGTGGGACTCCAACTCATGATCCCGAGATCAAGAGTCACATGCTCCATGGACTGAGCCAGCCAGCCAGGCACCTGGGAAAGGTAGTGATTTTTTTTTAATTTTTATTTTAAAATATTTTATTTATTTATTTGGCAGAAAGAGAGAGCAAGAGCACAGGCAGGGGGAGCAGCAGGCAGAGGGAGACGCAGGCTCCCAGCTGAGCAAGGAGCCCAATGCGGGGCTCGATCCCAGGACCCCGGAATCATGACCTGAGCTGAAGGTAGGCACTTAACCAACTGAGCCACCCAGGCAGCCTGGTAGTTATTTTTTTTTTTAATAATTTTTCCCCCACATTCCTAATCTTAAAAGAAAAATAAGTTCTTATTCCTCACACCCAACTCTCAGGGAAAAAAAAATAGAAACTTCCGCGTGATAATTATGACTTCAGTGGTCCAAACCTGTTTACTGGTGACCAAGTTTCACTTCCTGTGGTTTAGCAGCTCGAGGCTTCAAAAGTCCACCCTCCTCCTGTGACCAGCCCTGGGCCTGGGGCCTTGGCATGTATTAGCTAGAAACAAATTCATACCTCACACTTCTGTCTCCTTTTAAAATACTCAATGTCGGGGCGCCTGGGTGGCTTAGTTGGTTAAGTGACTGCCTTCAGCTCAGGTCATGATCCTGGAGACCCAGGATTGAGTCCCACATCGAGTCCCACATCGGGCTCCCTGCTCGGCGGGAAGCCTGCTTCTCCCTCTCTCACTCCCCCTGCTTGTGTTCCCTCTCTGGCTGTGTTTCTCTCTGTCAAATAAATAAAATCTTAAAAAAAAAAAAAATACTCAATGTGATGAGAAAGGAAGAGAAAGGAAAATGGTTTACCTTGAGGTAACATGCTCTTGAAATCAATTGAAATGGTCCATAAACCCAGCTATGTGTGACCTTGTCACACCTCCCACCCCAAAGCTTTTGTCTCAACCCCTCTGTGACTGGTCAGTGCATTTCCATCTATTCATTCCTAAATTCTTGCACTAAAGTGTTGTAACTGCTTTGATAGCTCCGTGGGATGGGGGTGGGGCAGGGAGAGGGGGCCTAGTGACTGCAGTCAGCTTGGTGAAGGGGCTGAAAGGCACCACACGGGACCTGAGGGAGGATCTTGAAACAAAGTTTAGCTGATGAGCAAAAACCCTCTAAGCTGAAATCAGGGAGGAGAAGTCCCTCAGTTTGTCCTAGAAACTTCAAATACGTGTTGGATGCTGGAAAATGGGTGATGTCTACTTTCCATCCTTGTTCACTGCTAAGAGCTGGGATTCCAGCAATCTCTATACACCCAAATGCTAATGATATTTACTTCTGGGGAGAGGGCTAGCCTCGGGACTGGGGCATGAAGAGGAGTTGAGCTTTATTTATCATTTCTGTGTGGACTTTTTGCTGTGAAATGTGTTCTCTATTCATATGCAATTTCTGTAATTTAAAATTAATAGTTAAAATTAATAGTTTAACTTTTTATTATGAATACCAGCATAAACAAGAGTCTGGTATTAATGAACTCTCAGTTATCCATCACCTAGACTTAGTGCTTATCAACATTTCCCTGTATTTCTTTAGTTTATCTTTTTCTTTTGCAAAATATTTTATTTTATTTTATTTTTTAAGATTTTATTTATTTATTTGAGAGAGAGAGAGATCACAAGAAGGCAGAGAGGCAGGCAGAGAGAGAGAGTAGGAAGCAGGCTCCCTGCTGCAGAGAGCCCGATGCAGCCTCGATCCCAGAACCCTGAGATCATGACCTGAGCTAAAGGCAGAGGCTTATCCCACTGAGCCACCCAGGCGCCCTGCAAAATATTTTAAAGAAAATCCCAGACCTGGTGACATATCACTTTGAAATATTTCAGAGCACATCTGTGAAAAAAAACTGGACACTTTCCTTACAGAATCATTTGATCATTATCACAACAGCCCCTCAATATTACCTAATAGCAGGTCACATTCAAATTTCCCCAGTTGTCCCACCGTTGTCTTTTAAAGGCAGTCTGTGTTTATCTGGATCCAAATAAGGTCGACTCATTAAAATTGGCTCTTTTTTCTTGTGTGGGTCCCCTTCCCCCACCCGATTTTTTTTTTTTTTTAATCATGTCTTGTTGAAATCAGGTCAGTCATCTCATGAAATGACCTACATTCTGTGTTTTATCTGCTTGCCTCCTCACGTTGTCCCTGAACTTGCTCCTGACCCCTGTATTTGTTGCATCGTGTTTTCTCCCCTCTCACCGGGCACTAGTCCCAGAGGCAATAGGCGAGCATCTTGTAATGGTCCAGTCCCACCTCATGGCTTTAGCATCCACCAATGATCATTGCCTGAATCAATTATTTTCTCCAAGGTTGCAAAAGGTGATTTTTTTTTTAAATTTTTTTTTTTCTTAAAAAGCAGTAAACTTCACATGGTATGGGCAATCACCTTCCTATTGACCTACCTTCCAAATTCAGGTTATGATATAAGAAAACCCCCCAAAAGATGTCCCTGTTGATTGATTTATTGTATTTAAAAATAACTGCCCTGTTTATGGAGCCTGCTGGCCTCCCCCGCTCCCCACACCCAGGCTCTGCTCAGGTGTCTTTCAAAACTTAACTCCCGAGAGTACCCAGACCCTGTATGCGTGGGGCTCTCTTGGTACCAGACCACAGAGAAACGGATTCTGAAATGTCAAAAAGCATTTACTAGGTGGGCAGAGAAATGAATTTTACTTTCCGACTTGATGTTACTTGTCTTGCCTTGTTCGTGGTAATGGGCAGCGTGGTTGCGTTGTTGCCTTCACGTTCGTGTGGACTGTTTTACCGTGATTGTTTGATTTTTAATTGACGGGTATATACTTCCATCCTTTTGGTGGGTACTTTTATAAAATATTTAAAATATTTTTAAAAGCAAGACATGAGATAAGTCTCTGGAGAACAGGTTGTGCCCATAATCCCATAATCGTGGGAGTGTGGACCAGAGAGGTCCCCTCATCCGCCTCCCCCCCCCCCCCCCCCCCCCCCCCCCCCCCCCCCCCCCCCCCCCCCCCCCCGCCAGGCCTGGGCCCTCGCCCACAGCACAGACCACACACAGTGGGACACGGCCCTCAGCGGAGCGGCTGTGCCTGGACGGCTGCCCCTCGTGTCAGGGGGTGCTCCAGGCTCTGCCAGACCGTCCCCGCCCTGAGAGACGGAATGACCAGGGTCTACTCCCAGGCTTTCATGCAAGGGGCACCCTGGTCAAGCAATTTTCTGGAAATCAATGATTACAAAAGCAATTTATTCACACAGTACGGAATTCTTTGTGTAATTTCTAGTTTCAAAAGAGAGGAAAAGAAAAATAATGTTTTACCCTAAACCAAAGGTCTGCGTGGCTTTTATTTCTTTTATGCCCGTAAGCCCACACTTTCCATCTTTTGTGTGTGTGGGACAGAGACTCAAGTGGTCAGTGGTCATTCTTCAGGGGAGCTGGGAATCTTTTTAATTTCTGTAGCCCCACGGCCTTGCTGACTAAGTGATACACAGCAAATGCAAAATAAGAATGTGCTGAATCAGTGAGTCGGAGAAGAGAAATCCCAAGCCGTAGTATAGTTCAGTTCTACTTAGCTTGTGTTGTTTTACTCCCAGTGATTAGAGCAAACATCAGATGCTTACTGTGTGTCACACAGTTCTAAGACCCTCATATAGTAACATGTTTAACTTTTTCACGTGCCCACTGAGGTAAAAAAGCATTATTCCCATTTTACAGATGAGGATTTTGAAGTGGAAGGGGTCGAATACCTTACCTGGGTAACAAAGAGAGTGAGAAGCCAGACTGGGACTTGAACCCAGACGGCGGCCCAGCCTATGTGCTAAGGTCCTATGTTGCTCTGCTTTTCACCGTTGGTCCAGTAGGGTCTAAAATAATAGTAGATGACTACTGACATACACTACATTACGTTCATATGCCGTGCTACCTTTCAAAGTGCTTCCAAAATGCATCGCTTATGAGCCCACAGCTCCTGCTCTTGGGAGGGGCTTTCAGTGTTTCGAAGGAGACAGACCATCAGATGTGATAGAATGACACAGGGCAGCGGAGGAGAAGAGCCTACAGGAGGGGAAGCAGGTAGCAGGGAGTTCTGTCTGGTTGGGAACAGGCATCCCAAACCAGTCCTCAGCTAGATGGGAAGAATGCTCACTGCTGTGTGTTTATCAAAGCGAAAGTTCCTGAGCAAGCTTGAATGGCTAATAGGGAGCTCGGTTAGCTACATTATGGTTTCTCCACAGGGAGAGGGAAACCTTTGAAAATGACCGTTAGGAAATCTCTATAGTGGCATAGAAAAATGTTTATGGTGTATTCCAGAAACAAAACAAGGCAAACCAGAACATCTCCTGATCACAGCAATGTAGGATGTGACCGTGATAGAGAAGCATTGGAAAGAGAATGTGCCAACGTGAAAATTACTGCAATTAGAGTGGAGGGCCTGGAGTTATTTTACTCTTAATATGACATTTTTCTCTATTTACGGTTATCAGAATTTTAAAAAATGAAACCTGAGAAGATTTGGAACAATAGGTTATAGAAAAATAAAAGAAAAGAAAAGAAAAGAAAAGAAAAGACTCAAGACTTGGGTTAAAAAGATAAAGAATGCAGCAAGTGTGAATATATACACTATGCTGTGACTTTGTATGCGGAAGAGCCAGTACGGGGACAACACAAAGCTTGTTTTAGGGTGGCTGGGGGTTGAGGCGAAGAGACATATTGGGTTAGAGATGAGATGCAAGCGCACATCACTAAGACAGTCATTTTCAGAGTGGGGTGCGAGAGATTAATCACCCTGTGTCTAGCACATCTCCCCGGGGCAAACCACAGGCTCTGCCTAGACACAAGCAGCTGTTGTCTCAGATCTGTATTTCAGGCTTTGCTGCCCCCCAAAGCCAAGCCTCTCTGCTTTCACTGCCTAACTCACCAGTTAGGACTACCCAGGCATTGCAGGCGGGGCAGGGGGTTTGGGAGGGGTTGCACTGTTTCTCCCCATTTTGATCCCTTACCTCAACACACCTGCAAAGAGCCCCATTCATCCTCTCATTCTGATGCCCAAGCCCTCCTCAGTGAGAGGACCCTGATGGTATTAGTCTGGGTTCTTCAAAGAAACAGAAGCAATAGAAGAGATAAATATATCTAATATCTAATATATACATTATATAATATATATTATATGATATATAATACATAAATATATATTATATATATAAAACCCCCATCTAAATCCATCCATCTCTATCTAAAGACATTTATTATAAGAAATTGGCCCACACCATTACGGAGGCTGAAAAGTCCTTGAATGTGCAGTTGGTAAGCTGGAGACCTAGAAAGGAGTTGATGATGTAAATTCCAATTCCAGTCTGAGTCCAAAGGAAGAAGACTGAGTCACAGCTGCTCAGACAGGTAGAGAGCGGATTCTCTCTTACACAACCTTTTGGTTGTGTTCAGGCCTTCGATGGTTTGAGCTCCCTGCTGCCCACGTCCCTTCCCCCCTACCAGCCATGTGAGGGCCGCAGTGTTCTTTACTCAGTCCATTGACTCATGTGTGAATGTCATACATGCCTATGGACACACTCAGAATAATATTTGACCAAATGTCTAGGCACCTGTGCCCCCCACCATCAAGTTGACACAAAAAATTAACCCTCATTTAACCACTGATCTTCTGAGAATAGAAGTAGGGTAGTTCTATGCAGGGCCAGTAATGGTGGTCTTGGCCTCAGTGTGATTTGGATTAGTACTGATGAGTGATAAGCAGGGTAAGGCAGGTGCTAGTAAACTAGTGGAAGACGGAAGGTGGCTTGAGCTGGGGGACAGGATGCATGGGTTTTAAATTCTGCCATGTATGTATGACCCCCAGCAAGTCAACAGATCTCTTGGCAGGCACTTCAGCTCTTTCATCTGTAAAATGGGGATAATAATATGAGTTCTTTAGGGAAGATACCTGCACAAGTTACATGAACTCTCCAAGACTCAACTCTTTAATATCTGGAACAGGGACAATAATTTCTATAACTCATAAAATTGTTGTGAGGATTAATGAGATAATATATATAAAACCTTTAGCTCAGTACCTCTCATATACTATGTGCTCAATAAATATTAGCTGTCATTTTAACATCTACTTTGGAGGGATGTTGTAATCACCTACGATATATAAAAGTCTTTGGAATAATATAATAAAATGGTATAATCTTGTGTTCTTTTAAAGTTGGGTAGATACCAAATTGACAGATATTTTTAAAAATAATTCCTGGGGGGCACCTGGGTGGCTCAGTCATTGGGCGTCTGCCTTCGGCTTGGTCATGATCCCAGAGTCCTGGGATCGAGCCCTGCATTGAGCTCCCTGCTCAGCGGGAAGCCTGCTTCTCCCTCTCCCACTCCCCCTGCTTGGGTTCCCTCTCTAGCTGTGTTTCTCTCTGTCAAATAAGTAAATAAAATCTTTAAAAATAGTAATAATAATAATAATAATAATAATAATAATATTTCCTGGTGGCGTTTGTTAAGGGTGTGGTGAATGGGCACTACATATGCCTCTAGAGAGAATACAAATTTTCCAACAATCTGGCGCAATGTACCAAAAGTCTTAAAACTGTTCATAATCTTTAGTAAATACTCTCACTTCTAGGAATTGCCCTAAAAATTAATTACAAATGGTTACAAAAATCTCTGTACAAGGATGTTCATCATAGAATTATTTATAGGGGTGAAAAATTGAAACAAGATTAGGAACTTGGGGTACCTGGCTGGCTCTGTTGGAAGAGCGTACAATTCTTGATCTCGGGGTCATGAGTTCTCATCCCATGTTGGGTATGGAGATTACTTTAAAAAATAAATAAGCCTTAAAAAAAGGATTAGAGGCTTGATTACATAGATGAGATTATATTTCCTATCATGATGTATTATAACCTTAAAAACACATCTTAGAAAAATATCTAGTGATATGATAAAATCTGGCATATTGCTAAGTGAAGAAAGCAGCCTACAAAATAATGTATATGGGGCACCTGGCTGGTTCAGTTGGTAGACCATGTGACTCTTGATCTTGGGCCATGGGTTCAAGCCCCATGTTGGGTATAGAGCCTACTTAATTAAAAAAAAAGTGAGTGCCAAAATAATATGTATAATATACATTCAACATATAGTTACTGGGTGCTAGTTTTGTGGCAGGCACTGGGTATACACTTGGGAGCAGAACAAACTCAGTCTCTGGTCTCATGCAGATGATCCTCAGCTCAGTCTCTGGTCTCATGCAGATGATCCTCAATTTAGCTGAAAAAAAAAATGTACATGTGTTTATTGTTATATCCATAGAAAAATATTCTAAGGTAATTTTCATGGTGGAATGATGGGTGTTTTTCATATTTTCTTTTGTATTTTCCTATAATTTCCCTCTTTATTAATAAAGAACTGGTGTTATTTTAATAATCAGAAGACAAATCTTAAAAATTAAAAAAAGTTTTTATTTGAGTATAGTTGCCACAGAATGCCACATTCGTTTCAGGTGTACAGCAGTGATTCCACAATTCTACATCACGCTGTGCTCACCATAGGTGTAGCTCCTATCTATCACCAGACAATGTAAGTATAATGTCATTGGCTGGATTCCCTGTAATGTACGTTTTAGTCACATGACTTATTCGCGTATTCATTCCGTAACCGGCCGCCTGGATCTCCCACTCCCCTTCACCCATTTTGCCTACCAGTTTGTTTTCTGTATTTCTAGGTATGAATCCACTTTTTGTCTGTTTATTCGTCTTATTTTTTTTAGATTCCACATATAAATGAGATTATATGGTGTGTGTCTTGGAAATCCTCAAAATTTTTGAGATCCAGGGTCAGGGAGTCGCTGAGTGTGATCTGGGTTCAAAATGGAGGCAGCGAGCAGCTCTTTGGGTATCACGTGGGAAGGGGTAGCAGAGGAAGAGAGGGCAGGAGGGTTCAACAAAGGTTTGAGCCACAGTCTCTTCTTCTCTGTGACCTTGATCAAGTCTCTTGTCAGTTTTGTCGTCAGTAAAATGAAGCTAATCATTCCTGCCTACTGCAGGGTCATGAGAATTGATGAAATCATGTGTACGTCCTTTTTAAACATTTGTGGCGTGTTACACAGACATAAGTGGTATTACTATTATTGCTTTAAACAAGTGACTTCCCATCTCTGATCCTCAGTGTCCTCTTAGAATGGACAAAATGGGTTTCTACCCCTAAAGTACGGTGATGTGGTAAAATTGAATCTCAGGTAGTGTCTGCTTTCACGGAAGATGTCAACACATGCCCAGTACACACTTCTTGATCACGAAGAGGAAGAGCGATCGGACATTTTTGCTTCCTCTTTTCCTTTCCCTTTCCAAGCATTCCCTGGTCTGTTGGCTATGGGTCTTTCTATCATTTGCCCCATTCTTCGGAGGCTGAGGGGCTCGGAACTGGGCGTGGGGGTGGTCAGAAGCTTCCTGCAGGTCACTCAGCCCTGGTAACGGAGGGAGTTAGACTTGATAAGGTCTACCACAGGAGAAGCCCTCCCAAGTGTCCAGAGTCCTCACTTTACCCCCTGAGTGACACAGGAGCTGAGTCATATCACCAAGGTCAGGTTTGCCAGCTCTGCCATTCTTCTGAACTCCTCAGATCACTCATCACCCTGGGAGGGCCCTGGGTTCCCACACTGTGTCCTGAGAAAGAACCCCGGGGGTCAAGGGAGGTGAGAAACAAAGCCCAGAATTAGTCACAAAAATGAAGTCAGAATCACCCATGGCAAATGTGCTCAGCCTTTGACCAGGTGCTGACCTTTTTTTCTTTTTTTTAATCTATCTTTTTTTTAAATTTGAATATAGTTGATGCCGACCTTTTAAAACCCCAGAGCAGCTCCACCCTTCTCACCTCCACATCGAGGGCAGAGACAGCAGGGAGGGGGCAGGGCGGGGGGTGGGGATGGGGCCCGAGACAGGGAGGGGGCAGCTGCGCCTTGAACCAGATAATCCCAAGGTGGGGCTCCTATGGTTTGTTTGTCTAAAACACCGCAGTGTACAAAGTACTTTCAAGCACATGATTTCCTTTGATCTACCAGCAGCCCAAGCAGACATAATCATCTCCATCCTTCAGATGAAGAAAGTGAGGCTCATGGGCAGAGAGACACTCTGGGACAGAGGGCTAGTTGTGGCAATGGGAAGCAGGACCCAGGATGATGTTAGCCCTAGCCCCGGAGCTTTGGCAGTTTCACGGCCCATTGATAACTGCCTTTTAAAAAAAAGAAAAAAAAGTCATACAAATTTCGAGAATAATGAGAGGGAGGAGGGGAGCGATCTATAATTCTCTTACTCTAACACAATCACTGCTAACATTTATTGAATTTCCTCTAGTCTCTCTTCTGTGTCCTTTTATCAAACATACATAAAGTGACATGACCTTCCTCCTCCTCTTCACAATATATCATATTATTTCATATTACAGTGTGGATCTGATGATCACTCCTTCGACAGGCAGTTAATGAGTGCCTACTGCATGCCAGGCAGGGTTCCAGGCAATGGGGATATAGCACTGAATAAAGCAAGCTCCCTTTACTTACGGAGTTCTTATTCTGATGGTAGAGGCAAACAATGAACAAAGAAGTAAGACAGATGGTATTTTCTTCTTTAGCACCATGAGAAAAGCAACATACCTGTGATGCTTAAAACTTGTGCAAAAGAAAAGAGCAAAAGATCGTTTTTGTCCACACGATGTCGTGGCATGTGATGTTTTGCTTTACCTAAACCCATCGAACAATTATTGAGCTTGAAGTGAGTGGGTGTTCAACACACACAATTTTGCCTTCTTTTATGGTCGACATTTTCCAGGCTCTCCTTTAAGCAACATCTTAAAAATTTGCATAACAACAGCCCATTATATTAAGGAGGGCATCACAGCACCAGACATTCAGGCTGTTCTTCCCTTTCAGACTCAGTCTTAAAATGCATCAAATTTTTCTTATTTAGTATTATTGTCTTAGTAGAGAATGGTGAACATGAAATCACAGGGTCACAGGGAATGAAGATTTTGGAGAGTTGGGATATGAATATTTTTTAAAGCTCTGGATATTGACTGACAAATTGCTTTCTAAAAGAATCTGCACTTTGGGCACCTGGGTGGCTCAGTCCATTAAGCATCTACCTTCTTCTGCCTTCGGCTCAGGTCATGAACTCCTGGTCCTTGGATTGAGCCCGCCCTGCCTTGGGCTCCCTGCTCAGTGAACCTGTTTCTCCCCATGTCTGGCACTCCCCCTGCTTGTGTGCTCTCTATTTTTCTATGTCAAATAAATAAATAAAATCTTAAAACATAAAGAAAATTAAAAAATCTGTCCTTTAACACTCCTGTCGGCAATATATGTGGGAGCGTTCATTTAACCGGCTCTTTCCTGAACCTGCGCCTCGTCTTCCTCAGTTAAAACTGGAAGTTTACTGGTCCTCTTTCTTTCTTTTTTTTTTTTTTAAGATTTTATTTATTTATTTGACAGAGAGAGAGATCACAAGTAGGCAGAGAGGCAGGCAGAGAAAGAAGGGGAAGCAGGCTCCCTACGGAGCAGAGAGCCCGATGCCAGCCTTGATGCCAGGACCCAGGGATCATGAACTGAGCCGAAGGCAGAGGCCTCAACCCACTGAGCCACCCAGGCACCTACTGGTCCTCTTTCACTCTTGTGTATAAAAGAAAATTTCCAAGGGACCCAAGGCAGACTAATTCAGTGACCTACTCAAACAAAGGGAGGGAACGAACTCTCCACATCGGCCCCATCAGCAGGGATTCTGCAGCAGGAGGGAAATGCTGAGTAGTCCAGAGGGCTATGAAAACAGTAAGTAGTCCAGAGGGCTATGAAAGCACACCTGGGCATGGAGAAGCCTTCTTCCCTCCTGTCTTCAGGGAGCTCAGTGAATCAGTAAGTCAAAAGTAGTGGGAGTAGAGGTCGAACCTTAGAACAGCCAAGAGAAGTGTGTGATCTGGAAGCTGAGGTTTCACCACATCCCAGCCCCCATGAGATAGCTTCCCTATCCAGCAAGCCCACAGTATGATACAGAATAATTTCTTTCTTTTAAAGATTTATTTATTTATTTGATCTCTACACCCAGTGTGGGGCTCGAACCCATGACCCCGATAACAAGAGTCATATGCTCCTTAGACTGAGCCAGCCAGGTGCCCAGATGAAGAATAATTTCTTGGCTTAGAGAGCAATGGTGAGGATAGGAGAGCCATGATAGACCTGAGCTCTTAAACCGTACGAGTGAAACTTGTCCTGCGGGCACCGGGGACCCCACAGAGTGTAAGTCTTGCCTCTCTCAGAGGGTGTGTGGGAGAAATGTGCTTAACTTTCTTAACAGCCACACCATGAGGGGCAGTTCACAGGTGGGGTCACAGTGGGGTGTGACATTCCATCCACTCTAATCCAACAGCCCCAAATGCTAAAGACAAATGTAGTGGTTTCAGTAGGGGGCTAAGCAGCTTGAGAATGAATGCCCAGGGTTCAGACCCAACCTAGCACTAAAGTGCTCATCTCAGTGCCTGCTGCCCCCAAAGCCTGCAACTTTAAGATTGGCCTGGTGGAGAGCTGACTGGGAGGTGGTTCTCAAGGAGAATTATGTTCCTTTCCCTGCACTTACTGACATTCCTTTAGGCCAAATCCTCTTAAATCACGAGTATAAACATTGAATTCCCAAACCCTCCAGAAGCCTCAAAGGGTAAGTCGGAGTTGGAAAATGGATAGCTGGGGTCTCAAAAAGGATAGGGGAAAATGCCCAGTACACATTCAAATCATAGTGACTCATTTCCTCTTTGAAGTGACACCTGGCTAGTGGATGCCCTTTCATCTTTTTTTTTTTTTTGTAACCTTCAAAATGTGAAACATCCTTTAAAATAATAAAAGCAAAGGATTTGCTGCCTTTCTGTAGGATTGCTGCACCCACAATGGTACAGCTAACTGTTTAGGTCCCTGACATCACACTAAATCCTGATCATCTGAGGTTAAACTCAACTACTGGGTTGAATTTTGTCCAACCCAGTATTGGATTTTCTTCCTGATACTCATTTCATTCCCACTGCTCAAGTAAAGAAAGACATGGTTGTTAAGCTCAAGTTGGCAACAGTCTTTATTGAGAAAGGCGAAATGACACAGATGATTCTGGTGTCCCTGGCTGAATGATAGAGAACTGATGTCTGCTGAAAGATTTCAGAATCTTCTTTCCAGAGGAAGGGGCCAAGATCATTTCCAGGGTGGGTCCATGCACTTCTTGGGAATGGGGAGAGGATACATAACTGGGGTAGGCCTAGCACTTTCTGGGAAATTGTCTAGAGGAATAAACTGGGCCGCACACACTGGGACTGGCTCCCATGGCTTTGGTGAGCTTTGAAAATGCAAATCTGAACTGATAGTGACTAATGATACAGCATAGACAGCTACAAAGATGACTAAATGGAAAAGGGCTGTCAGTTTCCATAGTTTATAGAATTTTTTGGAGAGTGAGACGGTCAGAGGGTCTGACTAGGAGAAGGCATTTCTCAGAAGGCAGTGGCTGTTGTAGGGTTTCAGAGAAAGCATAGCCCGAGACAACAGTAGCTTTGGGGGGAGGGGGGCGTCCAGGTTTGGTATTCTGGCCAGCACTATTCCCAATGGGGCAGAGAAGGAAACCACTTCTCTTCCTTCTACTTGGCGAAACTGTGGGTGTCCAGACTGCTGTCTGCTTCATCTCATTGGACCTTTACTGGACTGAAGAAAATTAGCCCCACTGCCCACGGGGCTGGGCGACCGGCTGTTCTCAGCAGGCCAGTTTGGGGGCAGGAGTTCCCAAAGCGCTGAGATCCTGAGAAAGCCAGTGAAGGAGGCCACTGGGGTCCAGGCAGTGCCGGCCCGAGCGGGGTGCCGGCAGCAGAGAAGGCCTGTCTGGGGAGTCGCCCCCAGCTCGGCCTCCCGGGCCTCCCTCCCCTGCGGGCTCCCGAGCCGCCGCCTCCGCCGGGCGGGAGGCAGCTACAGCAGGGCCGGGCGAGCGTGCGCCGTCCGGGCTCGCTCCCAGCTGCCGGCCGGGGTCCGGAACACCGAGCTGCCGTCCCTGGAGAGCGAGGACGCGGAGCTGCCCCCGCGGGCCGGGCGGTCGGCGCGCCCCCGGACCCCGCGCCACGCCCGGGCGCGGAACGAGCGGTCCAGCAGCAGGTAGATGAGCGGGTTGGCACAGCTGTTGACGAAGGCCAGGCAGGTGGCAATGCTGAGGCCCCAGCGCAGCGCCAGCAGCAGGCCGCAGGGCAGCGGCAGCGCCCCGAGGCGCGCCAGGTGGAAGACGGCCCTCAGGGCGCCGAAGGGCACCCAGGAGCCCACGAACGCGCCCTCGACGGCGAAGATGATGCGCAGCGAGTTCCTCCGGGCCCGGCCCAGGTGCGGCGGCTGGCGCAGGCGGCGCGAGATGAGGCAGTAGCAGACCAGGCTGACGCCCAGCGGCAGCGCGCAGGTGAGCAGCAGCAGCAGCAGGCTCAGCACCTGGAAGGCGTCGGAGGACTCCTCCCCGCACTGGCTGCCGGAGCCGCCGGGGAGGGGCTGCAGCCCCCGATAGGCCAAGGAGGGCAGGCCGGCCAGGAGCGCTGCGGCCCAGACGCCGCAGCAGGTGGCCAGCGCGCAGCGCCGGGTGCGCAGCGGCCGCGCTTCGAGCAGCTTCACCACCGCCAGGTAGCGGTCCACGCTCAGGCCCGCCAGCAGCAGCGCGCCTGCGCAGCGCGTGCCGGCCAGCGCGAAGCCGCTGAGCTTGCAGAGGCCCTCGCGGAAGGGCCAGCGGCCGCCCAGCGCGGTCGCCACCGCCCACAGCGGCAGCGTGAGCACGAGGCCCAGGTCGGCGGCGGCCAGGTGCAGCACGAAGGTGTCCACGAGCCGCCGCGGGCCGCGCCGCCCGGCAAGCAGCCACACCACGAAGGAGTTGCCCAGCAGGCCCACCACGAAGGCCGCCAGGTAGAGCACCGGCACGTAGGCGTAGCTGTAGGGCAGGTCCCGGACCGGGCAGGGCTCCAGCTCCTCCAGGTCGCCGGACCCCGAGTAGTCCCAAGATGCCGTCCCCGGGCTGGGGATCCAGGGCTTGGTGGGAGGCATGGCGTGGGGAGGGAATGGGGGGGCCGCGAGGCGTGTGGGGGACGCAGCCTGGGTGCGGGTGGCGGGAGCTCTGTGCGAGAGGTTGAGGGGGGGTTGCTCTTCATGGCCGGTGCCCAGCACCTCCCTTCCTGCCACCCAGACCGGGGCAGATGGGTGGGCAGGAAGGTGAGGGAGGAGGGGGGTGGCGTGGGAGGGGCAGGTTCCTGGGGTAGAGGCCTACATTTGGGGGCTGGCCCCAGAGGAAGGTCAGGGACCTGGCAGAGGATGCTGCAGGGGTTCTTGGAGGAAAGGTCCGCAGGGCTGTGAGACCTGCCCTGCCTCCCAGTGGGAGCCGTCTGACTTCAGGTTGCAGGAGGTGGCTGGTGCCCGAGAGCCCTGTCTTTTTCATCCCCCAC
Source organism: Spilogale gracilis (assembly GCA_004023965.1). Taxonomy (NCBI): domain Eukaryota; kingdom Metazoa; phylum Chordata; class Mammalia; order Carnivora; family Mephitidae; genus Spilogale; species Spilogale gracilis. The sequence continues at coordinate 25,061 of PITA01010138.1, forward strand.
TTCGCTCCTGCCCATGCTTGCCGCTGTTGTTTTTTCTAGTTTTATTAGAGGTGAACCCCGATGGACGGTTTTGTACGGGGGCAGGCGGGGGGCTTGCTTCAGCCTCCTGCGGGGTCACTTGTTCTCTAGGAAAAAGGGGTTCTGCTTTCTGGTACACAGTGGGGTCGGGGTGAATGGGGGAGCCTGCACTTGGGAGCCTCCAAATCTGGAATTGGCCGCCTGAGCTCTCCAACTGTTGTTATCCTCCTGAGGCGCCAGGCTAAATGTCCTAACTCAAAGAGTGGCTTTTCTGACCAAATCAGGAGCAACATGAGGTTTTAATCTAGAAAGGAAGAGGTATCCAGACAGAAAAGGAGAGGGGCCTAAGATTTAATCCCAGCCCGTCTATGTCTGCCCTCCTCTGGTCAAATCTACGTATTCAGCCAAACACAGATGTAAACTCCCAACAAAAGATGACTCAGGGTGGTACCTAATTTAGCAGCAGATTTGTTGTCTTTCATTAGGAGTCAGAAGTTTAGAGGAGGGTGAGAGCCCTTACGGACCCAGTCAGGGGAGAATTGATGAAAGGGTGGGAATGATGCCTGACCTTGAAGGGGGTGGTGGCGTCCAAGGAGGAGAAGATGGGTGAAGGAAAGCTGGCCCTTTCTCCAGGAGGCAACCTTTCTTCTCGCATTCGGTAGGTTGCCTTTTCATTTTGTTGATGGTTTCCGTTGCTGGGCAAAAGCCTTTTGTTTTGGTGTGCTGTTCCTACAGCAAGGGTTCTGGGCATCTCCAGTTACGTCCAGGTCCTTTTTCTTTCTTTCTTTCTTATTTTTTTAATTTTTAAAAATCTTATATATTGAAGTATTGACATAAAATATTAGTTTCAGGTGTATGAAGTAGAGATTTGACAATTCTATACATTACACACAGCTTTCCACTGTGAGTAGTTACCGTCTGCATGCTGGTACCATGCGATGTTGTTACCACCATGCTGACTGTATTCCATATGCTGTACTTTTTATTCCTGGTAATTTGTTTTCTAACTGGAAGTTGGTACCTCTTAACCCCCTACACCTGTTTTGCTCGCCCTCTGACTCTCCTCCTCTCTGGAAACTACCGGGCCTCTGTATTTATGAGGATTTTTGTTTTTCATTCTTTTTTTTCTTTTTAGGTTTTATGTATATGACTGAAATCAAATGGCATTTGCCTTTCTCTGAAAATTTCACTTGGCAGGATCTTGGTCCCTTTTTATAGCTAATATTCCATTATATACATATGTGTATATATATAATTAGAGCATATATAGAATATATAGAGAACACATATACACAGCACATTTTCTTTGTCTATTTGTCTATCAGGTCCCTTCCATATCTTAGCTGTTGTAAATGATGCTATAAGGGGATGCCTAGGTGGCACAGTTGTTAAGCGTTTGTCTTCGGCTCAGGTCACGTCCCAGGGTCCTGGAATTGGGCTCTCTGCTCCGTGGGGAGCCCGCTTCTCCCTCTCCTCCCAACTCCTGCTTTCTCTATCTCTTTCAAATAAATAAAAACTTAAAGAAATAATTCTGTAATGAACATAGGGTGCAGATAATTTTTTGAATTAGTATTTTCATTTTCTTTGGGTAGATACCCAAATGTATATTTTTATTTTTACTGAGAAATCTCCATACCGTTTTCCACAATGGTTGCACATATTTCTCTTCCCACCAACAGAACACAGAGGTTCCCTCTCCACCACATCCTCGCCAACACTTGTTTTTTCTTGTCTTTTTGATACTAGCTATTCTGACTGATGTGAGGTGATCCCTCGTTGTGGTTTTGATTTGTAATTCCTTGATGATGAGTGATGTTGAGCATCTTTTTAGTGTCTGTTGGCCATCTGTGTGTCTTTGGAAAAATGTCTACTCAGGTCCTCTACCCATTTTCTCAATTGTATTATTTGTGGGTTTGTTGTTGTTGTTATTGTTTTGGTGTTGAGCTGTATAAGTTCTTTGCATCTTTGGGATATTAACTCCTTATGGGATATGTCATTTGCCAATATCTTCTCTGATTCAGTAGGTTGCCTTTTCATTTTGTTGATGGTCTCCTTTGCTGTGCAAAGTTTTGTTTTTGGTGTGGTCTTGTTAATTTTTCCTTTTGTTCTGGGACTGAACTCTTAGCAGACATCCCTCCCGGGAGATACTGTGTTGGGACCAATGTTTCTGTGTATGTGCCCACCCAGAGCCCACCATGCTGTCACCAGGAATGAGTCCTGGCTGACGCGCTGGGCACCCTGGTGTTGAAAATTTGATTTTGATTCAGTTCACTTAACAGTGAGCTCCTTCATGGGGCAGGCAATATTTCAGGCATTGTGAGAGAGCTGTCATTCTTGCCCTTAGAGGCTTGCTGTGGAGACAAGGGTACAGATACTGATGCAGCCCGGACAGCGGCCCATGTAACAGATGTCCAACTGATGAAAGCAAAAGTCCTCTTGGAGGTTAAAGGAAAGAGCAATTACTTCTGATGGAAGAGTACATCAGAAAAGGCCTTCCGGGAGATGGCCCTGGAGTGCAGGTCCAGGAAGGAGCTGGAGGGTGAAATAGAGCAGCAGGCCATGGGCCCCATGTGACCAGAGAGCCCAGGGTGGGAAGTGGGTAGCAGGAGAGGAAGCAGGAAAGGTAGCAAGGAGCAGATCACAGGGCAATCTTGATTTCATTCTGTAGGTAGTGGAGAGCCACTGGACATTTGTGAGTAGGGCATGACCTCTGTCTGTTTTGAAAAGATGACTGGCAGAACTGTGGATTGGACAGGGGAGAGGCTCAGGCCGAGGAGACCTCAGAGTAGGTTGTTGTCATTCTTTGCGGGGAAGGATAGGGAGCATCTGAAATAGATTACTTGTGGTGGGGATAGAAGGGCACGAGGATCAAGAGGTCATTGTGGGTCTCAGCAGAGAGGAGTCAACAATGGGCCTGGGGTGGTTGTGTTTGGGAACGATATGGATGCTGTCCCACACACTGGGCTCAGGGGGCACAGAGGAGCCTGTGCATGTTGGTGTTCTGTTTCCTGTTGGTTCGAGGTCGGGTGATGACATAATGTATGATCCAAACAGGGGCACCTCTCAGAGCAAGAGGATCGATGGTAGTTAACCCGGGCCATAAACCAGGACCATTCTGGGCAAACTGCGACATAAGGTCACTTGAGCTTGCGGTCCCTGTGGTCAGGGAGTGGGAAAGCTTAAGGAGAGTTGGGCATGCCCATATCCATTCTTGTCAAGATTGTTTCTCCCCGGCCAATTAAAAGAGGCGGAAAGACATTGAGAGGAGAGGCCAGGGAATGATTCCAGGCTCATTCCTCCATGGGCATCCCAGCCCTCAAGCTTGAGTTTCCTCTGAAGACCCACCCAGAGGGAAAGAACCTTTAGGGGCTGCTGGAGATTCAGAGTAGTTTAGCTCACGTATGATGCATGACACCCACAGTCCTGGGGGGCCTCGGGGGCTGCAGCCTCCTTCCCTAATAAAATGGCTAGCTTGCTTGCCAGAGCCCAGAGGCGACTGGAGACAGGCCCAGTGCTGCTGGACCTCACTTCCCCTGGGGCACACGTCAGTTTGGGGCAGGGAGCGCGTAAGTGATTGTGAAAGCCAGAGGTGAACAGCCAGGAAACCACCAGGTGACAAAGAAGAATGGGGCAAGGGACCTAGAGGGAAGCCTAGGGAGGGGGTTGAGGGGGAAGGAGAAGTAGGTTGTTTATTAAAAACACAGAGATTCTTGCTTCCTGGGGCTGTGGTCTCATACCCAAGGGAAGTGTGTGGCCTAGAGCACATGGCGGATCCTCCATGCTACTGCCGAGCCCTGTGGGCCTTTGTGAACCTGTCTGCATGGGAGGAAGCAGCAAAGGCCCGAGCCGGAGAGATTTCTATCCAGTGACCAAGGCCAACTCCACGATTCTGCTCTCTCTCCTCCTCAGGGGCGGATTCCCCTGCAGGATTAGAAGCAAGTCAACTACTAGAACACTCATCCTGCTCAGCCGAGAATCTTGGCACTCTGACAGGTGTCAACAGAGCAAAGCAGAGGTGGTCTTCCCTCTTCTTCATCTTGCCCCCAGGAGCCTTCTCTGATCCTAAGCCCTTAAGGGCCTTCCTCTCTCTGGACCAGCCTTGTTATGTGGGTGAGCCTTGCCTTGCCGTAGAGCTTCTCTGTCCCTCACTATGACTGAGAACAGAAGAGACGATAAATACCTAATACTTTGAACTAGGTTGCTTTCAGGAATAGGTTTATTTCTGTTCCTTTATGAACTATATATGTAAGCTTTTACAACTTATGCCCCCAGTTTTACATTTTCTGTACACATAACCTTGTCCCTTTAGGAAAAATTTTGAACATTACACTTGTCTTTTTCATCATAAAGGTCAAATGAGTAGATTGTAGACTTTAGAATAAGGTATGTCCACCCAGACCCAGACTGAACAACCATATGTAGCATTTTGGTAATTTTTTTTCCAACCAGAAAAAGGAATCTATCCCATTATTTTTGGATTTTCTATTTTTTTCACATTCCATTTCAGACGTTCTCCACATACTTTTTAATGTTAGTAATTAGAATGTACAACATTTCACCGTCTGCTTGTCCCAATGCCATGTAAACCCACATTTTTCTATGTTGCCCAATATTATGTATAATATAATGTTTCTAATAATTTTATTTGGGACATTTTGGATTTCTCTGGTGTTTTTTGCTGTTACAGAAATTTGTAACAAATAATTGCACTTATGAACTCTTTCTTTCGTACTGTTCTCAGAGTATAAATGCCCTTGTGAAGGCCACAAGCTATGAAAATGGCTCAATGTAGATGCTTAAAATGACTAGGAATTGCAGGACATTATATAAGGGTTTTGGGTTCAATGCATTCTTGTCAAAAATATCCGTCAGAAAAAAAATTCATCAGTTAGATACATTTTTTTCCACTTTAATAGGTTACGAGGTAAAAATGATTCCTTCATTTAAGATTTTATTTATTTGAGATAGAGTGAGAGAGAGAGAGAGCATGAGAAGGCAGAAGGTCACAGGGAAAGCAGACTACCCGCAGAGCTGGGAGCCCGATGCGGGACTCAATCCCCGGACCTGAGCTGAAGGCAGTCGCCTAACCAACTGGGCCACCCAAGCACCTGGTTCCTTCATTTTAATGTGCATTTCTTTGAATATAAGATTGAAAGTCTTTCCGTACTTAATTCTTTTGATGTGAACTGTCTAATCATGTCCTTCGTACATTTATCTATTATGCTTTTTATTTATATGAACTACTTAGGATTAAACATTGTCCCATTTAATTCAGATATTCTTCCAGGCCTTTTTCTTGGTTGTTTTCCTTGATTTTTAGTTTTACATTTTCATATAGTAAAATTTATTGGTCTTAGTAGTTCCAGAGTTTAGAATGTTACTTTTTTCTTTGGTCTAAAAACACTCAACTGTATTCTTCTTCTTCTTCTTCTTCTTTTTTTTTTTAAGATTTTATTTATTTGACAGAGAGAAACACAGCGAGAGAGGGAACACAAGCAGGGGGAGTGAGAGAGGGAGAAGCAGGCTTCCCGCCGAACAGGGAGCCCGATGTGGGACTCGATCCCGGGGATCATGACCTGAGCCAAAGGCAGTTGCTTAACCAACTGAGCCACCCAGGCGCTCCTCAACTGTATTCTTAAAAAATTAACTTTCTAGGGGCACCTGGGTGGCTCAGTCATTAGGTGTCTGCCTTCAGCTCAGGTCATGATCCTGGAGTCCCGGTATTAAGCCCCTCATCGGGCTCCCTGCTCAGAGGGAAGCCTACTTCTCCCTCTCTCACTCCCCCTGCTTGTGTTCCCTCTCTGCTGTTTCTCTCAAATAAATAAATAAAATTTTTCTTTTTAAAGTAACTTTCTAGTGTCTTTTTAAATCCAACTACAGTGTAATTCTTTTTTTTTTATTAATTTCTATCCAACTTTCCCACTATTACATTAAAAATATATATTTTTAAAAACCCTGTTCTCTGGGTTGTGACATCAAATTTATTGAATACAGGTCTTATATGTCACTGTGTCTGCTGTGGTCAGTGAACAGAGCAGGTCAGATTAAATCAGTGGCAGGATCTGGCTTCTGGACCAGCTTTATGACTTGGCAGCGGTGTGAGCTTGGGCTCCAGTCTCCATGACTGGGTGTTGTGAAGATCATATTAGCCCCCGTGCAGTGAAGGCCCTGTCCCCGAGCAGGGTGTGAGCAGGCTTGCAGTAGATGCCCTCCCCTCCCTACGCGCTCTGTACCTGCACCTGCTGCACCCCTGAGCTCCCGGCGTAGGCTGCACCATGGAGGACTACTTGTTTCTCCTGCTTGCACCGCCCCTCCGCCCCTCCTCCCCTCCAGGACGAGAGGTTTTCTCTGCACATGGTTGGGTGATCAGTAAATGCTTTTAGAATTGCATTGGGAATCCAGAAGGATAAACCCCGTCTGGGAAGGGCATGGTCTTCAAGTCTTGGACAACCATAGATCACTGGACTTGGTGTCACTGGTGAATTTTGCAGGGTGACAGAAGGCTGCAGACAGACTGCTGACAAGGTCAAAGCACAGAGAGATGGCAGGATGCCAGTGCAGTTGTGGTTGACATGGAGGTTAGCAGTGATGGAGACCTGAGTGGGAGGAAAACCCCACAAAACCATGTCTCCTTGTGTGTCCACACCCTTTCTTGATAAACATTGCATTGGGAATGGGGAGTCCTCTGTTTTATTCACTATAGACCCCAACCCGAGCCCCAGAGGGGACCCTTCAGGTGTGTGTGTGGGTAGGTAGGTAGGCAGGGAGCCGCAGATTAATGAAGCCGACTGCCCGGCCCTGCCCTGCTAGCTCACCACTCAGGGGTGGCATAGACCAGGGAAGGGGCCCCACCCTGGTTGCCAGAGGCCACGCACAATGTTTCAGATGGTCGATCATTTCTGAAACCTTCAGGGGCTAAATATGGGGTAGCCGGGAAAGGACAACATCTGAGTTGGCTACGAGCCTTTAGGCTTCAGCCCACACAGCTGAGGGTGACTCAGTGCGAAAGCCCATGGCCCGCAGCCGTGTGTGCATCTCGGGATGTACCCCAGACTTTGTTGTTGGCCTTTAGGAGACTGGGGGGAGGAGTTAGGATGGAAGTGGAGGGTGAGGGCAAGTGTGTGGCTTTCAAGGAAAGTAAGGCTCCCACCTGTCCTCCATTGCAGGGTTCCACAGCTCAAAGGTTCTTTTCAAGGCCAAAACAAACCCATCAGAAACTTAAAAGACAGGCAGTAGGGAAGTCCCTCGATATAAAAATGGCCTCAGAATTTGTTTGGAAAGGAAGTAACATTTTTCTCTTTGTAATTATTCTGCCCACAGAAGCTTCTGAACTAGGACTTGCAATGACTTTTCAGTGATTCTACAGAAAGTTGGTTATGGGAAAGTTAGTGTGAATTGTCATTATGTGCAGCAGGAATTCAGCAATGTTCCCTGTGGGTTGATAGGGACTCCCCCACACAGTGCCACGATTCTGCCACTGATCAGTGAAACCAGCTTCGAAGGTCACCTTCAATTCAGACTGACTCTGGAAACTGCCCCTTCCTACCGCAGGGCAAGCACTCAATTAGGCAACTCGATGGACACAGAGCTCCCTCTCAAGCAGCTAACACACTACTAGAGAAAATGAACTGTAATGTGCAAGTATCTTTGCTGTGAGGCCCACTGTGATACCCTGTGTTATATCAGGGTCAAAGCAGGTCTCCCTCTCTGGAGACGAGGTCTGTGTTCTAGGAGGGAGCGACATGAAGGACAGGGGTAAGACCTGTAGTGGTCCCAAGCCCCACAAGGGTCCAAATCACTTCAACAACCCCAGCCCCATCCTCCCTGCAACCGAAAACCAAAACAGTAAACTGCAGAATAAATGAGAAAGTCCTTACAGTTTGATCTTTTTCATGATTACTGTGATAAGCTATTTTGAAATGTCAAATTTTTCTGAGTTTTGGTGTCTGTTGGATATTTGACTATCAGATGTTCTGATATCGCTGAAAAGCCAAGTTGCCGCAGGCCTGTGAGGGCTTTAAATGCTGAGCTCAGGAGTTTGAGTTGTATACTGGGACGATGCGGCCCCTTGGGAGTTTCTGACTAGGGGGGAGGAAATGGCAAAAGCAGTGCTTTAGGAAAACAGAGTACCTACTGGCAGCACTGTTTGTGGGGGAGAAATGGAACTAGGGGACGGCGAGTTGAAGGCACTTGCGGAGATCAAGCAGCTGGGAGCACCCGGACATGAGGCTAGTGGCAGTAAAGATGAGGAACAGATTGACAGTGTGAACACGGGTGGGATATGGTGGTTGTCCAGGTCCGAGGGAGGTGCCTTCCATGCCGGAGAGAGGAAGGAGTAGGACAAGACCGTGAAGGTTTCAGCCGTGGGGGCTAGACATATACCAGGAAGGAGCAGGTCAAGTTGGGAAAAATCTTAAAAAAAAAAAAGGAAAGAGGAAAAAAATGGGGCGCCTGGGTCAGTTAAGTGTCTGCCTTCAGTTCAGGTCATGATCTCAGGGTCCTGGAATCAAGTCAAGCTCCCTGACCAGTGGTGAGTCTGCTTCTCCCTCTCCCTGCTGTTCCCCCTGCTTGTGCTGTCAGATAAATAAAAATCTGTGAAAATAACAGGAAAAAAAGAAACCAGTTGAGTTGGGGGCAGAGGAACTTCCAGGTGAGAGGCCGAGCTGGCAGTCAGGTGCATGAGTGGGGCCACAGGGAGCTTTCAGGCTGAAGATGAGGTGCTGTGCAGAGGGGCCAGTCGGAGCTCGTATTGAAGGCCTTCTTAAAAGGGAAGTAGAGGTTGAGCAGGGCATGAAGGAGAACTGAGCCTTGGGATTGCCCCATAATTTGGGGGGGGGGGGAGCACATGAGGAGCTAAAAGGGAATCGAACACCACTGTGTCATGGTTGCTGATGGTTTGAATTTCCAAGCTGCACCTGGGTCCCATGGAATGGTCTGTGTAAAGCAGAGGGAGTCAGACCAGGTCAGTCAATGTGGGGCTTCTACTTTTAGGGTAAAAATATCTATAGTAGCCTAGCAAAAGTCAGATTAACTTTTGGGTGTGATTTTCAATCTGGACTAGACAGTCCTCCTTACATTTATTCATTTGACAAATCATTTTTGAATACCTATTGGATTTGGGGACTGAATGTAGAGAACCCAAGCATGACCCACCTAATATGCACAGATGTATCCATGGTTCTCCTGTGTTCCAAGGCAGCCCTCCGATAAGACTTGTACAAAGGAGGCTTTTTTCTATCTGGTAGGAGGGGACAAGAGAGCAGCAAACAACAGTGCGATACAGCTGTGTTGGGCTACGAACGTGAAGAGGAAGCAGTGTACAATCAGCTGCTCTGGCAAATGTTGAGGACCATAAAGTAGGCCTTTAAGGCTCTATCACCAGAACAACACCTCTGCAATTCAAAACTCGAGTCTGAAGAAAACTAGGATGGGCCCCTTATTGGCTGATGATGCAACACAGTCTTAAAGTTATTTATAAAAAGTCAGTTTTGGTAAGTGTGAACTTGCTTAACAAGAACCTCCTAACTGTTCCTAAGCAAGGGGCTTATCTGCCCTGGGCTTCGGGTCCACACCTCTATTAGAGCATAGAGTTTATCAGGTGCTTGGGTGCTTGTAAAGGTTTAACCACATCCGCCTCAAGATAGGGGGGCTCCTTGATGGAAGAGCCCCCATATCTTTGTGACCTAGTCTCTTGTACCTAATTACTGTTCCCTGGATAAATTGATCAACCCATTAGCAGAATTCTTTTCTTTCCACCACATCTGTACTTCCCCCATTCTTCTCTTTTTAGGAATCTAGATATTTAAGAATCTGGGGACCCACCAGTCTGATTTTAGCCATTGTTGTGTTGATGCTCGTTATGGATATTGGGCAAGAGAACAAAATCCACTTTAATGCCAAGTTCTTAGTTTTCCATCAATGGTGAATGTATTACTAACTGGTACAATTATCAGACCTCATATATTTTCATTCTACCACATCCACAGCAGTGGAAGATGTGCACTGTGAGGCACAGGGAAGGGGATGTGAAATCAGGTTTAGACTCGAGCTGTGATGCAGCTACTTATTAGCTTTGTTTCCCTGGCCATTACTGATCTTTGAAGCCTGAACACCCTCATCTGTGAAATGGAGATCTTAAAATCTCTTCACAGCAAGAAAAAAAGTACTTTTATATCATAAAGCAGTAAAGAGTTTCTACTTGCTTGAGGGTTGAGAGCCACACTTCCTTTCTCATATAAACATGCAAACTGTGAAGTATGAATAACTGGGTGGGGTCAGGAATCAGTGCAGCTGAATAGAGTTGTAACCCAGCAGCGCTGCCAACAACACATGCCATCCTGCGCATCCTTCCAGCTCTGGGGTGCTTCTAACATCAACAGGTGCTACTGAAGGAAGGACTAGATCAGCCGCCTAAAACAACAGACTCAGATTAAGCAGAATGAAAGACATCCCGTATTTTAAGTACCACAGTGGCTGTACTTACCATGTTAAAAAAAAAAAAAAAAGCAAAAGCCTGAGTGGGTCTTAAAATATTTTAAACTTGTTTGCTTTTATCTTCTTCAATGGAAAGTGAAAGAACTCATTTTTTTCTTTTTCTGACATAACTATAAGCCACTGTGGCTAGAGGTAACTTGACTTACAGACACTACAGTGACATTAAACACATGCACAAATGAATTCTTGCTGTCTGCCCATCTGGACTTGGAATACCGAGGAGGTGCTAGAAGGCTTCTAGCCCAGGTGCCCAAAGCAGACAAACTAGATTCTAGACAGCCTTATGTGGAGAGCAGCTGGAAGGACCAACCCAGGCACATACCACCTTCCCTGAAATGATAGAGTTGTTCATTTGTTTCTTTTAAAAGCAAAACTGCCATTTAAGATACAGATCTCTATATATTAAAGATTTTATTTGAGAGCAGTGCGCTCATGAACAGGGAGAGGGACAGAGGGAAGAGCAGACTCCGCTGAGTACAGAGCCTGACACCAGGCTGGGTCTCAGGACCCTGAGATCAGGAACTGACCGAAACCAAGACCTGGTTGCTTAACTGATATTGAGCTAACCAGGTGCCCCAGATAAGATCTATATTTTAAACATCGATACGCTTCTGAGGGATAAGAGAACTTCACACTCATTTTATAGATGTGTTTTTCCAGTGCCTGATTCTTAGGTCAGAGTATTACAACTACATTACTTTCACTGGATGTTATTCTTTATTATTTCTCTCTGTGCACAGGTTACAAAATAAAAATGTTCCTATTCCTGTAGAACATTTCCCTCTGCCTAGGTTTTGTTTGTTTGTTTTTAAGATTTTATTTATTTGACAGAGAGAAACACAGCCAGAGAGGGAACACAAGCAGGGGGAGTGAGAGAGGGAGAAGCAGGCTTCCCGCCGAGCAGGGAGCCTGATGTGGGACTCGATCCCAGGTCTCCGGGATCATGACCCGAGCCAAAGGCAGTCGTCCAACCAACTGAGCCACCCAGGCACCCCTAGGTTTTGTTTGTTTAAGAGTTTATTTATCTGTCAGGGCATAAGCAGGGAGAGCAGGCAGAGGGAGAAGAAGGCTCCCTGCTAAGCAAGGGGCTGATGCAGGACCAATCCCAGAATCCTGGGATTGTGATCTAAGTAAGGGAAAGGCAGACACTTAACCAATTGAGCTACCCAGGCATCCCTCCCTCTGCTTAGTTAAGAACTGTCAAGCAGCCAGATCAGGGAACACTCTCTCAAATTATGAGTGGGCTCTAGGGTACTGTTGTAGACTTCTCTAATGCTGCATGAGTCTTAGGGTTAAATATTTTAATTTCTGAAAATTATAGCATTACAAAATACTATGGAAGTCACAGCTCCGTTCTGAAGCTGGGGTACCCTATCAGAGTATCTAAAGGTAGAAAACCACACTGTATTTAGCAATGGCAGGTATTTTTTCAGGTATATAATTGTGTATGAAGACTTTGCTGTTGTTTTGTTATTAGACCTTTTTTTCTTAATTGCTCTGGACTGAATATAATCTGCAAAATCAAAGTGAAATTTACAGAGTACATCAAGAACTGTTTGGCTATGAGCGATCATTGAATTCATTAGCCAATTTCAAAGGTATAAAGTGCTAATTCTGGCATATTTTAATCATTCACCCAAAGAAAGGGATTTAACATGGACAGAAAGATGTATCATGAACACAAACATTTAAACACCACTATGTAGACGGTCTGAGCTAAGCACAGAAAGTTAGACTTTTTAACACTGCCTAAGTAGTCAATGTCTAATACCACCAAAGTTGCCTCTTGTGAATATTCAAATTGTTACATTTAAATATAGGTTAAGAGATAGGGAAACTATGGATGACTTCACCCAAGTTCAAATACTAGAGGAAAAACACACTTTATTCAAGAAACAGAAAAAGAGTCATTTGGTGCCATGCTTTTATTCAAATGAAAGGGGAAAAACTACACTGTACCAGGAAATAGTAAATATGACAGTATTTTACAGCACAGCATCTTAAAAAAACCTGTACGCAGTGCTCCAGAGTGGACAGGTAAGCACACCATACACTGTACATTGCCCCACAGTGTCCATGAAACCATAATTAAAAAGCTGAATTTGGCTTTAAACAGCCAAATAAAAACTGTAACAGTCATTCCAAAACAAAACTGAAAAATCAAGAGGAATTAAGAAGCTTTCCAAAGCTGTGTCAAACAGAATTTGACAGGCTGCACTGGAAACCATGACAAGTGTTTGGCAAACTTAACGAATCATCACCATCATAATTTAACCTCTAATGATAAAAGCACCAGTGTGTTTCAATAAGGTTGATGGAAATCTCCAAACTTTATGAAATGCCATAATTTTCATCTGTATAATCTTTAAAACATAATAAAAATCTGCAGACTTAAAGAAATATATCCATATTCCGTCTGTATTAATAAAGTAAAATATAGTGAGAGCACTGAACTTTGTGGCAATGCTCACATTCTACCTTTAGACATTATGGACATTCATTGCTGGACACACATAAATTTAAGAAGGGTGCTCCGACTTAGCTTTAAATAGTTCCTCCATTGTCTGGCATCCAATTCTTAAAAATTTAATGGCCAAATAATATCATAAAGATGACTGATTTGATAAGGGAAATTTGATTGAAAAGAACAAATTTAGTAATATAAAGTGCTTATTCTCCTTTTGAACTATTACCATATTTTGATTAATTTGCTTTTTTTTTAAACTAAGCTTAATCTAAACATGTATCTGACAGTCATTTCCTTCTGTGATAGAAACTGTTGTCTGAAAGGTAAAATGTGCAAGTCCCCATTCTTAATATTCATATATTATATACACAATATGTATACACTTAAAATATAAGAGTTACATATCCTGGTCTCTTACATGCAAACAGTAGATCACAAATAGTTTTGAGCTACACATATATCTTGCACAGGTATTGGAAAAAAATTTGTGAAATTTTTTTACAGTTTTAACAAATATACATAAATATAAGAACATAAATTATAGTAAAATATTGACAGCATTTGAGAAAATGTAGATAACCCAGATGCACTGACGCCTAAAGGCCTTATAATAATAGAAAAGTACAGCTCAGGGACATCTCATTCCTATTCTCTTTTAAAATAAGTAAATACATCATATGAGATATTAGTTATTTCTCTGAACAACTCAATTAGAGAAATGTATATATTTTAGTCTCTACTTCCCACGAAAGAAAACCAACCCCACATCTCCTTTATGATACAATACTGTCTCTCCCCTCTACGTTTACACAGTTGTCACAACACTGAAACATTAACAGGGTCACATAATCATTCAAGTCTTTTCCTGAGAATGAAGTTTTTCCCCAACTAACCCTCTGATATACATTGTTAAAGGAAAAAAGATCATGTCAAGAAGATTTCAAGTGTGTACTTTAAGCTGTTCCACATGAAAAGGATAAAAAAAGAAAAACTCAATATAAGTAAAATAATGTGAAGCTATTTTAAAATTAAAATGTAGCCCTTTGTACATGTTTAAAAATTCTAAATATAATTTTTTTATCAGTTATAAATATAATGTAAAGACCTCTAGAGAACTTGTGGCAGGAAGGCCTACATCTTCAGACTGAAAGACCACTCTCAAAGTGTCCTTCACTTCTGCCAGCTTATAAAGTGACTTACTTTAAAAGAGATAGAAAGCATTTTTTGTTAAAAGAACAATCTAAATTATTCTGAGTTGCCAGAAGTGGTGTAAAAACAGCACTGATTTAATTAGCAACTTCTTATAACTTACTCTTGGTTAAGCTCATGTGGTTTAAAGCGAACCTACTAGCAGCTCTTTACAATACCTCCTCTTATTTAATAGAGAAATGTTAATACTTGAGTGAATAATAAATACAGAATTGTAAATACTTAGAATAATTCTTGCAAATGCTCTAACACCATTAAAACATGAGGGTTATGGTAAAACTAAACACTAGTGTTTCTCCTAGCATCATAAGAAAGGTGTGAGTTACCTCTGAAGGCGCATTTCCTACGCTTGTGGTCTCCACATGAAACAAAATACAAAGGTATCTTAGATTAAACCCCCAGGAGAGAAAAACAGCAAAATAAACCAACTTAAGACAAGCAGGTACATTAAAAAGTTAAATTAAAAAAAAGAACAAATAAAACACGTAATTTGTAATCTTAGCCGTATTTCAATCATTGATTAAGACCAACTAGTGTCCATGAGAATTCAGTGCTTCAGTGTGTCTAATATCAAGCAAGTGAACCCAATGACACAAACCTCCATTTGTGAATCAGAACGTTTCCTTCATCACTTGGACTTACCACCTATGTGAGAACCATCTGCACTCCAAAATACTGTGACTTACATTCCAGTTGTTCATGACAACAGAGCTTAAATGTTCGGTTTCAATTAATAAAGTCTTGTTGGCAATTAGAAAGATTTTCTATAGGCAGGAAAGATGAAGTGCAAATTTACCACGAATGTTCTGAAGCAAGTATTTCCCAACTCCTATGCTTTAGTGGGTAGAAGTTTTTTGGGTGTTACTGGTCTCTTGCTCTGCCATAAATGACTGTGAATGGTAATCGCATCAACACTGGCAGATAAAGTTTTAGCAGGTATGTGGCTAAACTGTTTCCTGTCAGAATTATATTTGTAAAGTCCCTCAATCATTTTTTTAGTGATAGATTTAGGGCCTATCCCAGTCAGTTTATTAATTTCTTCAGTTTCTGGGCAGTAAGTATACAAAGACCTGAATTGGCAGCCTGAATCCCGGAACAAGATTAAAAAGTTGTTGGCATCTGACTTCTCCATTTCCTTCAGAATAAAAAAACAAACAATAAAAACGCTTAAACATTTCACTGTATAGAATTTATATAATTGTTTTATACCTATTTTGGTCACATACTATGACAAGATTTAAAATATAAATTCTGAACTAAAATAAAATGTGTATTATAAAAGCAAAGAACACTTTAACAGTGTAAGCAAAACTTCACTTCTGAGGTTCTGCTGGCTCTGTGTGGATATTATTATTGTGTAGGAAGATATGAAATATCTGCTAAATCTTGATCTTAGTCAGACAGCCACTAACAAACAAGGCACTGATTAGCAACCTTGCAATACAGCCTCATTTTAAAAAAAGGAAATTACCTTACTTACATTTATGAGACATGAACAAGTAGCTGTGGGCAAGAAAAGAACTTATAACTTTTTATTACTTCTAAGTCTATCCTAGTCTTAAGTCCATAGTCTTCTAAAATCCCATATCAAAGTGAACTAACTCAGTCTAAAGGTAAAACATAGCTACATATCTTTTATATGCTGTTGAAATCCTAGGAAGAGCTGAAGGGTACTTTCCCTTGAATTGGTAGCAGAAAAGACTCCTACAATTTCAGAATGTTGCCAAATTTAATTTTCATGCAAACATGCTTACCTCCAGTATTTTTTTCTTCTGACCTTCATTTACTTTTCCAGCCAAACAGCAATGAGCTAAAGCATTTTGTATTATGTGCTTATTGGATTTTGCACTGGGTTCTTTGTAGAGCTTTGGTCCTGTGGTAAGAATTTAGCAGCAACATAAAAATACCATTCCTAAGTCAGAAATAACTACTATGTTTAAATGATATAACTGTTCCTACATTGAGGAAACACAAAAAAGTAAAATCTGTGCCTAAAGGCCTCTGAGTGGCTGCACTCCAATCAGAACACTGTTTTATCCACACACGGGGATGTGTTAAGGATGCTGCCAAGGCTGCTCTGAGACAGTAGTGCTGGAAATCAGACAGGGTCCTAATTGCCACACTGTCTGCTTCACCCTCTTTCTCTAGTCTGCTAAGATTACGGGTGAACTTAAAGCAGATGGGTCCACAAGTAGTTATAGGCTTTTAAAAAGACCAGAAAAAGCTTCATCTTTTTCTTCATCCACATATCTGAGTTTTTTAAGCATTTGTTTTCTTTAACCAGTTCTACTCCTTGGTCTGCAAAGCAACAGAAGCACTTTGTGCCATTTTCCTGGAACATTTCTACTAGGAAGGATAGTACAGTACAACCTCTCTACTTCATACTAACTAAACTGACTTGGAAGGCAAGGACTGTCCTTACCCAAGAAACCAGTTTTTGGGGTAGGGGGGTGGGGGGAATTAGCCCTGATTTCTGTGATATCAATTAATCACTCCTACCATGGCAAATATTAAGCTACCAATGGTTCTGCAGCTTGCATAATTCCTGAAAATTTAACAGTTCCAAGAGCCCTATGGTACAAGCTAGTCCAGCACACAACTGCAAATGTGTAGTTCTAGGTTTGAAACAGTGTGTGGCAAACATGCTTGTTAAGTGAATTTACACAGAGAAGCAAAGGGAAAAATAAGGAAATACCATCCAATCCCCAGCATTAAAGGCTGTCTGGTTACAAGAGGAGTGAAGGAGTGAAGTACAAATGGGAAGTCAGCAAGTTCTAACCGTAGGCCTTCATGGAGCTTTCCATTTCCAGTGGGTCATACCCGGATGGAGGCAGTCTCCACGGGCCACCTGTGTGTTCTCCTATGCCTTTCCACTTTAGATCCCAATGGCTGCTCACATTTCTTCTCATTTTCTCTCCTGCTTCATTTCTTTACAAGTGTCTTACATTCTATTCTTTGATTTGCTTTTGTTTCAGTAATGCCTACCCAAAGGCTGGAAAGGATCTGATGTGAGGCCGGATACTTTCCTGCATCCAATACGTTCCTCTCATCTGTTAGAGCCCCTTCATACTTTGTTGTTGTTGATGTTGTTTTTAGTAGGATATACACTCAACATGGGGATCAAACTCACAACCCCTATATCAAGAGTTGCATGCTCCACTGATAGGAACTGTCAGGTGCCTCGCACCCAGCTTAATACATTTTAAAGATGTACAACTCTAGATATCTGAAATCCCAATGTTAGGCCTTTGTGGATTCTAGCCTTTTCTCAGTACTCAGAACCTATGTATTGCTCCTAGAACCTCTCTACAACTTTTTCAGACCCAAACCACAAAACAGATATGGTCAGCATATTAAAGAAAGAAGAAGAGGGATGAGGTGTAAGTGGTACTGATAATTTTGTTTAGAAATTGATCTCAGTTCCCCTGGGACAAGTCACTACCTCCCTAAGTGCAACCGTTATTACTGAAACTGACCTCCCTGAAAGGGACCATCTGCACTCGGTGTTCTTGATCAGATTCCCCCATGCCTAGACCAAGAGAAAAGCCCACGAAACTTTCATTAGGATACCTTGTATTTGTTCTCATGGCTGTAAAATTAAAACATCTCCCTAAAAATACAGACCCTGACCTGTGTATTCTGTTCCAGAAGCCACTGAAGAAGTTGTTGATGCATTTTCCCAGTCCTTCTCCCCGTTTCGACTGCCGCAACGACTTGGAGACAAGAAGCCTTCTACAGACTCGGATCTAAATGGTAAATAAAGAAGTATTTATGTCTCAAACAGAATACTTGGGGGTCAGAAGAGGTGTATGTGAAAATAGCAACCAAAATCAACCTAGAAGCTTAAAAATAATCAAAAGACGGTGTAACTGCCTTATTCAAGCTATATATACCCATGCCTGGACACCACAGGCACTCCTTACATACTTGCTCACTGAAAGGATGACTGTTTTTCCATATGAAAATGGCATTTACTGCAACAGGATGATGATACAAAAATCACAACTCAAAACTCATGCCTGTCAATACACATATTCTCTTTCTACATGGGTATTATAGCATGACTTAATGAAAAAGGACTTTCAGTTTCTAATCTACATTTGAGAGAGATAGTACAAAAGGGATCTTTCCCAAGTTAGGCAGCCTACTTGGAATTATTCGAGGGGGAAACAAGTAGAGAGGCTGGCACTAACATAGATGATGTGCTATTTCTGCACACTATGATTTTACCAAAACCATATCAGCAATTACTGTTAACATTTTATAGTTTATAAAAAGTATCTCATCAGTGTCAATGACCCTGAAATCCTAAAATATAAAAAAGTCAAATATGAATAGCCTCTTTATATGTAAATTTCTTTAAGCAGAAACACAAACAGTCCCAGTCAGCAAAACTGTAAAAATTTGTGTTATGATTCATTCATTATAAAATACAACATAATTGTTGGAAACATTCTTTCCTGTGAAAAATATTCACAGAATATTATGGATTTACCTTGGTGTCCTCTTGCCTGAATGCACACTCTCGTTATCACCTGTGTTCAGTGACGCCAAAGAAAGGCTAGAGACTGAAAAAACACGATAAATTCGTGATCCTGAATAAAAACAAAATTAGAAATTTAAAAGGAGCAACTAGAAGAGAGTCTGTTCATTAGATAACACCAGCATATAAAAACAGAGCTCCTGTAGGGTTTTTTTTTTAGTTTTAATCTAAACACATAATATGCTTGCATGCATATATGCACAATTTATTTAAAATTAGAAGTGGTACCTACTTTTAAGAAATAACAATAAGACTAATTACTGTTAGGATTTATTCCAAAAGGAAAGTGGTAATATGAGACACTGATACTGTAACTGTAAGAAAAAAGTTAAAAGAAGTTAAGAAAAAGAATAAAATATATTTAGGAATATCCAATTTCTATGTGGGAAATTAATTTATTAATTTTAGCCAGTAGTAGGTATCAAAACATTTTGACTAGAAAAGGCAGAGTTCTCTTTAAACCATCAATGTTATGTTATTTTTTTCTCAGTTTTAGAGTAACTATGGGAGTTCTCTATAATTTTCCACAGGGCTTAGTTTTAATAAAGTATATATATATATTTTTAAAAGTGAGTATGTTTGCTGAATCTTAGGATATAGTCTCTCAACTCCAAAAATTATAGATTTGGACGTTTGGCCATTTCGGTCTTAAAGAAGGGACTCATGAACTCCTCTTGCTTTTATATTCCTTATTAACTAATGTGTTTCTTATGTATTTCCATGCACACAATGTTTATCCTTAAATGGACAATATGGAAAGGGTATGAACAATTCAGAGATTATATCTGAGGGCAGAGTTCCCTGATAGGTTAGTATTTATTCTGGATGCTTTAGCACTCACAGTGGCTCTACTGAATATATGCATGCACATATAACACACTTAGGTCATAAAAAAACAAACCAACAAACTACATTTGCTCATTTTGGTTTTCCAAATTAGGAGCATGCACCATCTCAAATTGTGTATCAAATTTAGCATACCAAAGCATGGCCGAGTTAATATGACAAACCAGGCTGGTGTTTTTTTATGAACAGACTCTTCATAATAAACTGTGTTACCTGGAGGACCTTTTACTGGTGTTTTGGGAGACTCAATATGATCTCTGTGAATAGATTTTGGGCGCTGTTTTTTTTGTTTTGCTATTTGAGGACGGGGTTTAATTACTGTATCCATGTCTTCCATTAGTTTCAGTTGTTTTCGCCTCATATACTCCTGTCTGATAAATTCTCTGCGCGCTCTCTCATCTTCCTTCTTCTGACGCTCCTCCTCAGTTTTACGCCTAAGAAACCAAATGGTTGAGTTTCTTATTCTGCACACTAAAGAAACCAGACACTGGGGAGTATGGCTTTGATGCAAGAAGGGAGAATTATTACATTTCAGCACCTTGGGAAAAAATGGTTTGTTTAAAATATGCTTGAGATAATTTAGATCATTAAAATATACATAAATATACCATTAGTAAATGACTGCTTTTAAAAAATATGTGTGTAAAAACCAGTGAAGTTATTTTAAACTAATGTTTCTGGAGAATGTTACTTTGAGATGCCTCAAACTTAGGCTAAAAATGTACAAGCAACCAATACTTTGGGAAAATAAAGTAACTGGTCCAAAGCACCAGAAATCCACATTAATTCAGTGGTCTCCAGATGCTGTAAACGTCTGAACAAGCTGGTGGTTCCCCTGAGGAAGCACAGCCTCTACTACTACCGCCCCCACAGTACTCGGATCCAGTGGCTGCCCGGCCGGCCGGAGCCTTTACCTCGTTTCCTCTTTCTTATGCTCCATCTCTGCTTCTAGCTGCTGTTTCCGAAGCTGAGTCTCCTTCTCCCTTCGCAGTCGTTTCTCCAGCAAAGCTGCCCTTTTCATTGCCATGTCATTTTCTGCTTTTTGATCATCCTAAGCATGGATTTCATGGAAAAACATGAAATGCTGTGGGCACCAGTACTCTCATTTTCAATTGTGGACACATTATGTAGTCATCCTTATTCCAACCCCATCATAGATGGACATGCTCCAGAAACGAAGGAAGAAGTGAATCAGGGGTACATAGGTGGCTCTCAGTTGGTTAAGTTTCTGCCTTCAGCTTAGGTCACTCAGCAGGGAGTCTGCCTCTCCCTCTGACCCTCCCCTCTCTCTTGCTCTTGCTTGTTCTCAATTTTTTTTTTAAACTGAATGAAAGTGATAACAGTTCTATCAACTACCAAAGGACACTTAAACTTACTCAATTACGTGTTTTTCAAAACTTAGGAAGTTTGCAAAGAACAAGCATAGAAAGGAAAAAATAAAAAGGCCTCCTCCCTCCTCCTTCCATAAAAAATAAAATAGGGAGTTTTCTCCCAGTTTTAAAAATTGCATTCAAACTAGGACACCTGGCTGGCTGGGTTGGAAGAGCAGGTGACTCTTGGTCTTAGTGTTGTGAGTGTGAGCCCCACATTGGGTGTGGAGATTACTTAAAAATAAAATCTTTTAAAAAAACTGTATTACAATTATATTTAAAATACATGCTCAATAAAGAAAACTCAAGTAAAAGTACCCAAAAATTAGCTGTAAGTTTACAGCACATAAATTAAGCCACTGCCACATGACGGAATGGGCACCAAGGTACAGATGTGCTGCCTGTTTCACCCTGAAGGAGCCTCTCCCTTCCGTCTGCCTCTCTCTGTAAGGAACAGAGGTGGCTGGGCTCTCTAAAATTAGTAAACTACAGTATCATTTTATTAAAAATTAGTCATTTTACATGATTAAGACACAAAACATAACTCAAATTCAAACTGCTAAACCTTAAGCGAGGCTAAAGAACAGTCACCCTGAGAGTAACTTTAAGTTACAAAATTCCAATATTAAATGACCGAAAGTAAAACTAGAGATTGTAATCACTTCGGTATACTTGGGTTCTTATTCCTCTAGGACTGCTGTTTCAATTTAAAATCTTAAATTATAAACTGATGCTGTCCAGTAGTCTTTTCCTCTGTATTCCAAATTGTGGAACTAGACAGGATCAGAGATGACCTTACTTCAGTTCCTTAATTAAAAAAAGAAACATGAGTAACACATCCACATGTTTCTGATTATTAAAAAAATATTATTTCCTAAAGGTAATTTGAAAAATATAGGAAAACATAAAGACAAAGAAAATGGATAATTAGGAGAAAAATGTAAAAATATTAAGCATTTCTTGTTTTTCTAATACTTATGATAAATTTTAAGAGCTTGACTATCAAGAGGTGATACTGTTCAGTATTCGTGTTGGCTGGCTATAGTATGTTATATCCAATATCAATATTGAGATTAGGAGTCCTATGCTCGACCTTTATCCAGTGCTTTCAAAGGAGCTATTTTTATTCAAACTATATATGTTATTTTTAAATGTTTCAACTTATAAGATTATCTGGTCAATTTCTTTTAAAAGATTTTTTAAAGATTTTTATTTTTACTTATTTGTCAGAGAGAACAAGCAGGGGGAGCAGCAGGCAGAGGGAGGAGGCGGCTCCCTGCTAAGCAGGGAGCTCGATGTGGCACTCAATCCCAGGACTCAGGAATCATGACCTGAGCCAAAAGCAGACACTTAAACAACTAAGTTACCCAGGCATCCCTTAAATTTTTTTTTTTTAAGAAAAAAAAATATAAGAAAAGAAAATTAGAGAAAACTAAAATATACTTACAATGCCAAATTATGTGCTTTTTACAAACAACTCTGAAAAGATCCAAATAGCTTAACATTTTAAAAAAGGCTTTTATAAAAGCAAGCAAGAAGGCCAGAGGAGTAAAAACAGCGTATCTAAACATGTACCATGACCTTGGTAAAGGGAAGACTGTTCAGTATGCTTGGATGACACTACAGTCCACCAAAGGGAGCCCCAAAATGTATTTCAGGGTTAGCGGCAGGCTTGTAGCAAAAGGGACTACTATAAGAGGCAAGCACATCGACTAAAACCAAACCATCTAATGAGGATGGCCCCAAAATGATGAGATTAGTACTACCTTAAAAAAGAATCCACAGCATACTTTCTGGTCATCATCAAATTGTTCTTTATCACTTTCCCCATCATATCTTTCAACAGGTACATCAGCCTTTTCAGGAGGTTTCAGATCTGAGAGGGAAACTTCAATCAGATTAACACTTTTAGGAGCAGCAGGTGGGAAAACAGGTTTAGGAGGAGGCTCTGCAGGCTGGTTCAGCTGGTCCTCATTTGGCGTCAGTCGGACGGTCTCTGTGATTGGCTGGGACAAGACTTCAGAAACTGTTGACTCAAGAGGCTTGATCTCCTTTTCTTCCAGGCTATGCACATGCTGTCCTGCGGGCCCTTTGGATTCCAGTTCCTCCTGTTTAATTTCTTCCTTAGGTTTGGATTCCTTTAACTGAGGTTCTCCATCATCCCCAAAACATACAAATGACCTAGTCTGAATAGGAACTTGACTTGGTGAAAACCTCCGTAACCGAGGAAGACTATCCACAGACCGAGGCGGCGTCAGGGTTCGATTCAGAGGTGTTATTTTTAATTCATTTGGCCTAGGAGTCCTTTGATTTTTAACAGAAAAAGATGTGCTCTTCCTGTTGGAAGACTGTGGGGATGGATGCGTAGGACGGGGGGCATCTGATGAGAAGGGTGCAATGGCTGACGACAGGCCTGCCTGCCTGGAAGGTTTAAAATCTCGGATCTGTTTTTGTGGAGAGGGCTGAGGAGGTGAAATCACCCAGGACTGCTGCTCCCTCATCTGCATTAACATCTCCTGCTGAAGTGACAAGCGCTGCATTTCTTGTTGTAGAAAATGGAGAGATGAATTTAACTTTTCAATGGACTTTGTATATTCTAAGATCTCTCCCTCGTTTAAAGTATCTTCCGAGGGGCTTGCCAGGTTCCACTGCTTCTCTGGATCAACAGGTGTGGTTGGAGACTTCAGCCATTTGGCTTGAGGGTTCTCCATGCTTTCCTTCAGATCTGCCAGAGACTTACTCCTCTGTCCATTAGCCTTTTGTGAATCCTTTTCTTTGGCTCTATCGGTGTACACTTTCTCATCTTCTGCCCCGGCTGCTTCCTCTCGAAGAGGGGAAATGCCATCCCCTCTCTTCTTCACTACAGTAAGAAATGCTGTCCTTCCCATCTTCTGCCTCTGCTTCGTGAAAGCAGCCTCCATCTTCTTCTTCTGGGCTTCTATAGCACGCCTCTTTTCTTCCAGTTTCATCCTAAGATGCACCATTTCAGAGGCCAAGAGCTGGGTAGTATCCCGGCCCTGTGGAAGGCCTGCTTCTTCTGGAATTTGTCCCCAAGCAACCACATGTGGAATATTAAGTTCAGAACCTTCTGGCGTTGTTTTCTGAGAACTGCTCCCGCTACTTTTCCCATCAGTATGATTCAGTTTCCTGAATTTCTGTTCAGCAAAGCTGGTCATTTTAACTCCGGAACTAGAAGAAGCACTGCTACCTGGTTGAGACTTGGTACTTACAGTGCTTGGACAAGGACTCGAAGCTTCTCTGGGGTTGCTGGTTCGAATATCATAATCCTGGAGAAATTTGGATGCATCGTCCATGTCAGAGTCTAAGCTTACAGTATAATCTCTCAGAGAAGAATCTTCATCCATAGTTTCAGGAATATCTTCTGAAGGAACATGAATTCCAGTGTCTACTTCAGTATTATCAGTTATGGGACTCAAGGCACCTTTTGTATCAGTTATGTTATCAGGACTGGACTGATTTAGCTTGATGTTTGAGTTTAGGATACTTATTTCCTGATTATGAAGAAAGAAGCCATTAGCAATGTGGTCTGGCTGAGATGTATGGGGAGATTTTTCAGTATCATGAATTATTTGTAATGCTTCTTCAATGCTTGGTGTCTCAATCTGATTGCCAAACTCATCTAGAAGTACTCTATTTTGTAAAGCTCCATTTGGGAGCTTATAATGAACATTCTCATTAGAATTTAGTTCATTTGTATTAAGGGGCGTGTAAGACTTGAGGCCATGGTGAGAGTCTATGTTAAGTTCTTCTTCAATACTTTCTGCTTCCTCTTCTCCATTTACTGGCTTAAAGGACAAATTTTTCCTAATATTTTTAGATACACGATTATTGTTCAGAGTAAGTCCTTCATTACTAATAGAACGAGTGATTCCTCGGTTTGGAGTAGATCTGTGTACAGTATTTTCTTTATCAAAAGAAATATCAAATGAAACTCCATGCACTGATGATCTAAAAAACATTTAAAGAGAAAATCCTTAAACACACCCAGGACAGAAATGACTTGATACCCTTTCTTTTCCCATTTCTCATAATCCTATTGTGTTCAAGGTAAGCATAAGGCTACTGGGCTACCTTTAACATTTAACCTCTCTGAACTCTCAGTCGTCTGCCTACCTTGCCCTTTTCAAAGTGAGGTACTAATTGTAACTTGGCTATCAACAAAATAGAATTAGCATTTCTTTCTCTTTTTTAAATTACCGAAGTATAGTTGACAATGTTATATTAGTTGCAGATGTACAATACAGTGATTCAATAAATAACATTTATTGATAATGTGTATATACTAAAAATAATTCCCTTTGTTTACCTTTTCTCTTTGGGCCATGTCCCTATGAAACCATCAACATAGGACATAGATGAAGACCTTCTAATTCCTCCTTCAAATGCAAAAAAGAAAAAGTCATTAAAAGTATATAAAAATTTTTAACTTACAGCTGAACAGATTTCAAATATTTCAGGATTCATTAAGAGCACTAAAAAGTGGTATATATAGAGAAATAGAGATCATTTTTATTAAGAAAAGCAAGCACAGAGAAACAGAACCCTTTAGTGTATATATGACACTTTTTCAAAAAAACCCTGCATATTTCTATGTACATTTATTCTCAATCATTTCCCAGTTAACCTAGGTTTTTTAAAAAATATTACCTGAAGTTGAAGAATGAGCTTGGGGGCGTGACTGTCTAGAAGACAAATGATGAGGATGTGTAAATGCAGCTCCTTCCCCACTGCAATGCAAAATAAATTAAAAATGTTTTAATATGGTTTAGTTCTTTAATATAAACTTGACACAGAATGGATGAAATTAGAAACATTATCACCCCTGACTCTCTATACTAAATTTAAAAAGAAACAATGTTTAAACCAAAAATGGCTGAGTATATGTATCTCTATGTATTTTATGTCTTTTAGTCAAAGAGCCTGAAATATATTCATACACACCTCAGCGTCCTTGTGAGATAAGATATGGCAGATTATTTTCATTTTACAAATAGAAAAACTAAGAAATGAGCAAGTTATATGGAAGTCATCAGCTGGAAATATTTAAATCTCTAGAAACTACAGGTATAATAAACCCTTGTAAAAGATCCTGACAGCTTCCCTGCTCATGGACCTGTGTCTGTACATCTCTAACAGTTACATCAAAATTAATGTTAATATATTGAGCTGCACCTTAAAGACCTCAATGCCTATAACGATGTCAAGCTTTCCTTTTTCTTAATTCCACCCCGTTTGAATTAATGCAAGGGATTAGGTAGTCTGATTCTCAAATTATCATGACATTTGGCCCAAATTTAATTTTTCTCCAAGTTTCAAGTCTGTTGTAGCCCACCTTATAGTCAAGGGCAGAAGTTACACATCCGCACCCCCAATCAGTTGAGCATAAACTGGGGAACAGGAGGAGTATGTGGTGACTTGTGTAGTCCCCCTTCAGATCACATTATCTTTTGGCTATTGTAAACTGAGAACATGAACAAGTCAGCTGTGTTCTTGCTATTTAATGAAAGCTTAATCATGAACTTTTCTAAAGGCAACAATATCTGAAGAATTTGCATAACCTTGTTGTCTCCAAAGCAAAGGCTTATCTGCTTCTGTGTGCCTTTCCACCTAAACTGCACATATTTTCAGAGGACTATCCGGGAATTCTCACCTGCCCCCTCATGTTTGTTTATGTCACCCCTCCCTGTAAAACCACTGCCCCTGTTTCTACTGTCCTTTCAACTATAATAGGAGGCTAATCCTGAAGATACACAAGTTAATGATTAAAATATATTCATTCGCTTCTCCAGATGATGGCTAAAGTGTTTTAAATTCCTATTAAATGCCCCACTTTCATATATGCATAGAAAATTTTGATCTGGTGTAACCGCTGAGCAGGTTAGTAGTCAGTTGTGCGGATTAGCTGCTACAAATGTTTTTTGCTTTGCCTGTCTTCTTCCTTTGTTTTTCCCCTCATAACTTCATTATTTAGGAGCACTCACATTTGTACATGTGACTGCAATTTTCTCAGGAAGAGTAGAAACTTTTGACTCCCTCCTGAAAAGTTCTACAATGGGAGAACTCCTGTGGACCCGTGGAGACTTAGAGAAATGAGAGGATTAGTAGGATCCTAGAATGACAGCTACACAGTATCTCTTTAACAAAAAGAATTTAGACATCCATCTGCTAGGAAAAAATGAATAAAGGCAGCCAGTGAGCTATCTGAGAAACAAAAGAGAGGGGGGTCTTCCAGAAAGCCTGAAGACATTTTCCAGTGTCAGAAATGTGAAGAGTGTCCAACTAAGGTTCCTAGAAATAATAACTGTGGGATAATCTAACCTTGAAGCAGAAAGTTTCAGAGATTTTAAAGATTTAATAGTCTAAGAGTCATAACATAGAATACTGAATGTTTTCTAAATTTTTAAGGAAGGAAATGTCACTATGTAATCAACCCAGGAACACACTAAGAAAATTAATATGTAGAAAAAAGTTTCCCATAAAAGTAGCTCCTAGATCAGCAATATCCTAACTTAACCTCTTTTTGTAAAATCTCAAGCATAGTTACAGAATAGAAAAGTTAATGGAAGTAGTAAGAAAAGCCATAGTAATAAATCAGAGGGTAGGTGAAGGAAAATGCTTTCTTAATCTGCAGTAAATACTGTATAGACATCAGCCAGTCCAGAGGTAAAAAGCCCTACAAGAGTACGGTAAGGGTTCTGTCAGTGTTCCAGTTTCACACTCATTAACACCCACTCGACAGAGAAAACTTCTTAAATGTATGAAGTGGGTGACAGCTCAGAACAAGTTCATATTTTTATGTTAAGCCAAGAATTCATAAAGAAAGTACTTTGAATTGAATTGCTTGTTCATCATTTTAAAAATGTATTTTTAACGCATCTGCTTAGATTTCTAAAACACTGCAAAACAACCATTTTAAACTTAAAAAAAAAAACAAAACACCAGATAAATTAGGAAGTCCAAAGTCAATATAAATTTTAGGTTCTAATAAATACACCTAAAAAGCTACTTACAGGATCTGGTGAAAAACATTTTTTAAACAAACTAATCTGTCTATCATATGTTTGGGTCAGAAGTCAGGATTATCCTGATATTAAATTTTTACTTTCAATTCAATAATTATTAAGAACTAAAGCATCACATATAGATTCAGTACTACAATAAACATTCTCTTGTGATCTTTGGTTAGCTACAGTAACCAGCAAATAAAACAGCAGGGAAAACGACCTCAAAGATTAAAAAAATAAAAAAAATTTAAAAACCCAGATAGAAATTTAAAATTCCTCCCACTCTGTCATTCAAACAGTTCTTAATGATAAACAAATGCTGCAGCAAAAGTTTGGTTTTAAGCTGATTATCTAAACCCCAGAATGTATTTTCTCACTTTTGAGTGTGATTCATAAAAGCCTGTGTATGAAACATTCTTTTCTGTGTAAATTCAATTACACTTGTTAAGACAAGCTGTAATACTGTAAGCTAGTTAAAAACTTTAATTCAAAGTCCGACTGAAATTTTAAAAACTAACAAAATTTCATTTTGATTTCATTAGCAAATGGAATGGAAAAAGTGAAAATGAAGTCATTCTGCACTCTACCTTGAAGTGAAGTCAGAACTACACGAACTGTCCAAGATACTCGTTTTAGCCGCATTCAGGACAGGAAGTGAAGGCAGATCATTCACGGGTTCAGCTACAATAAAAGATGTAAGCCTCAAAATTATGTATTTAGCATGTTTCCATCATTTCAAAAATTTTCATCTTCCTTTATTATAGCATATTCAAAATTTTCTTCTTAAATTTTCAAAGGCAAAATTTAAAACTCTTCTTGAAGTTCTGGCTGAAAAAATTCACTTGATTAAATGGCTAACTGGGGAGGGGGGGAGAAGGTAAGAGGGAAGCCTAACATAAAATACAGATATTTAAAAATTTGAGTGTCTAATTTTGCTAAAGCTTTCAGAGAACTTCAGTTACATATGGTAGTTTTTGTTTATGAAATAGTTGATATTTTGGTAATCAAGAAAGACAGAATTTCACTGGTCAATAATTAAACCTCCCGTAGAGTTCATATTTTTGTAAATAACTCTGGGTAAGACTCCATTTACATTTTGCCTTTGAGATCCATGTAATAGCTGTTGAATATTTTGAATAGTGGGCATTGCAGATAAAAATCACAGAACACAATGTAAGTGAAAATTCTGTATTAATTGTAAAAAGTACAAATATTGTTTAATGATAATTACTGAAGACATCTGATTTTATTACATGGCCTTCGGGAAGGTTCTTAACATCTTTGTAGGTATTCTTTGATACATAATGGTTCAATAATCAGAATCTGCCCTAAGCAGCTTAGAGATGGAATAGATGAAATACTCTTTATTGCTGGAAGCAAGCTCATTCTACTCACCACAATGACATGCCTTTCCCTTGATTATATATTTTTCCCTCCTTCCTGGTCTTTTTCTTTTCTTTAATTTTTTTTTTTTTTTGGTTTTGTTTTTGAGAGGGAGGAGATAGAGGAGAAATAAGGGTAATGGTGAGAAAAATACCAAAATTTGGAGCCAAGGAAAGCAGCTTACTAGTTGGGATGCACAATAATTGTGTTTTTGTTTGGCAGGACAGCCACTGGCAGCAGAAAACACAGAAAGGTCCTCTAGTTATGCCAGAGAAAGTTCTTTAGTGGAGCTAAACTTACACTTAGAATCTTTCTTCCCCCAACAAATAAAGCTCTGGTTTCATAATGGAAGCCAAAGGAAAATTTGTTTTAGAGAAAATACAGCAAAATTTTTTGCTCATTTCTAGGAATCTTTACAGTAACCCCTTTATTTTGTAATTAGTTTTCTTATTATGTGCAATCAATAGATCATGCTAATCATAAAACATACGGGCTTAAAAATATGTACATAAACCTTTTTATGGTTTAAAGGCAAATTCAAATTGTAAGATTAAAGCCAAGCCATCATTGAAGTGGGTTCTGGGTAACAATATTAAAAATGCAGCATCTAACGGGGAATAAAAGCTAGAGATGCAAAGAGAAGAAAACAGGCAAGGAGTTGAAGCTAAAAATTCCACAACATAAGGCTTCAAATTCAAAGCTATTCTCTCCTATATCATCTGTCTCAGAGAATTTAGTAGCTTTAAATAATTAAAATGTTCAGAATTTAACAAGGCTTATAGCTGTTTTTTAAACAATAATAAGATTCCCTCAGAGAATAACCAGGGGAGCTTAGATAAACTCTCCATTTTGTTTGTTTCCAGGAACACCTACTACCTCCTTGTGGACGAACAATACGAGGCTGCACAAACGAGGGCTTCACAACTTCGAACCACCAGAAGAGCTCAGCCATGAACACCAAATAATTACTCTATGTAAGAGAGTTAAGAAAAGGAGAAAAATCAGGTAAGACTTGACCAAAAAGTAAATATAAATACAATTTTATTCTGTTTTACCTATTAAAATATAGGTCTAAATCTCATTCCTTTATCATTGGAGTGTATCTACTCTAGGCCGTTAAATCTGGGATACAATATTCATGCTTATAGGTAAAATTTATAACAGCTATTCAAAAATTCTTTGCTGCTTTTCTCTATATTTCCAGAACAGTCATCCAATTTATGTGGCAGGCATGGATACTTCGAACTGGAGAACTTTGAGATAATGTATGAGTTACTCTTTGTCCAAAGTTAATACAAACAACTTAAACAGCCTTTGACATTCTAAAGAGTGGCTATCATTTAAAAAAAAAAGCAGCAGCAGCTCTTTCCAGATCTCTAGAAATTTCTCCAAAACTTAATCAGGTATCTATGTGCTTGATGATGCTAAACTCAATGAGGCACAAAATAACAAAAAGACTCTCGATCATTATGGCTAATTTTGAAATGTATACACAGAAACATTATACGATTGAATATGTCAACCTAACTTTGAAAAGTTTTTAGTAAGTTAACAATGTCATTTGCCTTTTATGAGTTATATTTGAAAATGTGAATAATTTTTAAAATGGCTTAAAATTAAAAGACTGAGGGAGCTCGAAAGCATATTTCTAATACAGGCTTATATTTTAGGATGCATACATCATAAAACCTATAAATAGGCATGAAGAATACTTTAATTGTAGGCATCTAGCAAGTTTAAAAATTAGCACTATACAAAATGTTTTAAATTACTTAAAATAATATGCCTTTAAATTTGGCAGCTAATAAAACTATTATCAAATTAGTATTTAATGAGTGAGGTTTATTACATATTAAATTTTAGTTTTCAAAATTATCATTGGAAAAATGATGTTTTCTAATGTCATGCCTTCCTCCAACCTGTTTGTTTTTTTAAAGATTTATCTATTTATTTTAGAGAAAGTGAACCAGGAGTTCAAGGGCGAAGGGAAAGAATCTCAAGGAAGCCCACCCAGGGGCTTGATCTCACAACCATGAGATCATGACCTGAGCCAAAATCAAGAGCTCGATGCTAAAATGACTGAGCCACGCAGGTGTCCCACTCCTACCTGTTAATTATGAATAATCCTTAAAGCTCTATACACTCTCATTTACAGTTCACCTACTCTCCGTTTTCTCATATTTAAGCTGGTGACTTTCAAATATTCATCTTTTACCTGATAGTTCCAGAAGGCTATTGTGTATGTAGAAAGGGAGGGAAAGCGAAGAATCAAGAGTAACTCAGGTTTTTGTCTTCAGCAACTGGTAGTACCATTTAATGAAATGGGAAAGACTAGGATAAATAGGTAGTGGAAGGAATCCTGAGTTAATAGCTTTGAGATATTCATTAGATATTTAAGTGGACTTGCCAGGTAGGTATTTGAATGTAGGGGTCTGGAATGTTAGAGAAGGTAAGGCATAATGGTGAACAGAATTTGGTAGGTTTCCTAATTTCAGCGTTTGCTTTTAACTATAAAGTCCCAGAATATTCAAACATTTATAGACAATACATACTATTTTAAGCAGTCGTTATAATTTGTGATTTTTTTTTTTAGAAAGGAAATGAAAACACTCACACTCCCAAAGGCTGTGTTGGATTCCATTCCTGCCTACACTAAGAAACTTTACATTCTTAATTATATTTCTTTCTCCTGTATATTCTTCCCTTCAACTGAATCCTTCCTACTTAGCTTTTAAACATGCTGAAGTCTCTCATATGAAAAACAAAATGAAACCACTCAGTAAGTTTCTCCTCACTCCCACTTTCTTACCTCTTCAGAAACTTCTCTAAGGTAAACCTATGCTGACAATCTCCTTTCAGCCTTCTGGCTCCCTAATCCACTCCAGTCTGGCATCGAGGCACATCATCACATCATTCCTCCAAAACAGCACTT
This sequence comes from Spilogale gracilis, assembly GCA_004023965.1. Lineage (NCBI taxonomy): Eukaryota > Metazoa > Chordata > Mammalia > Carnivora > Mephitidae > Spilogale > Spilogale gracilis. Next base: position 57,348 of record PITA01010138.1, read on the forward strand.
GCTCAAAGTCACCAATGACATACATTTGTTGCTAAATCAAACAGATTTTTCAGTCCTCATCTTACTTGACCTCTCAGCAGCATCTGATACTCCTGATGTCTCCCCTCATTGAAAACTGCCATCCATGCCCATCAGCTACCAAATGACTCCCAAATGTATTAACTGTACTTACATATGAAATGGCCTAGAGAACGTTTTCTCTTGGATATCTCAAAGGCACCTCAAATGTCTGAAACTCAACTAGGGATCTTCCCCACAAATTTGACCTTATTCCAGTTCTACCACAATGAATGGCATCACTATCCCAGTGTGCACACCAGAAACCTAGGAGTCATCCTTGATGTCTCCTACTTTCTCCCTCCCCTACCCAGTTCACCACCAAAGCCTGCAAATTTTGCATCCTAAATATTTCTGGAATCCACCCACTTCTCTCCATCTTCATCATAATCACTCTGATTCAAATTGTTTTCATCTCTTGTTTAGAACACAACAGCTTTTTATTTGACTATTAGGCCAAACGAACTTTTTCAAAATTCAACACTCCTTTCCTCACTTCCACTGCTTTTGGGAAACCGACTATGGGCTACAATAGAGTAGAGGGTACATGATTGGGTCCCTTTTTAATTTCTCCAGGTTCATTTAATATCACATTTTCCAGAGTTCCTCATTTTACCTGTCAGACTATTAAGTCTAGAAGGACAAAGATCATGCTCTTTATTATATCTTCAGGTTTAAAAAAAAATTTTTTTTAAGATCTATTTATCAGAGAGACTGGGTGAAAGAAAGCACAAGCAGGGGCAGCAACAGGCAGAGGGAGAAGCAGGCTGCCCACTGAGCAGGGAGCCCTGATGCAGGACTCAAATCAGAACCCTGGATCATGACCTGAGCTGAAGGCAGACACTTTACTGACTGAGCCACCCAGACATCTCATATATCTTCAGTTTTTAAAAAAGTGCCTGATACATAATAGATGGCCAATACATACTTACTGAATGAATGTATAAATGAATGAATAAATGTGTAACAAAAAAGATCAGTTGGCAAAATACCAAACTGTTGACAGGGCAGAGAATATCTCTGGTGATAAGATCATCATGATTTATAATTTTTCTTTAAACTTATCTCCAAAGGATATTTTCTAAAGCCAAAGTATAAAATTATATTTAAAGTATTGGCCCTAGATTCCACTCTACTAGTATAATTAACTGAAAGCTGTCTATATCTTTTGGAAAAACACATTCAACTACAGCGCTCAACTAAATTGTCAATTGATACATTAATATTTTAAGGACCTTGGTGTTTGTTATCAGTAAACATGAAAGAAATGCAAATCAAAACCACAATGAGATATCACTTTACACCTGTTAAAATGGCTGTCATCAAAAAGTTAAGAGTAACAAGTGTTGGCAAGGATGTGGAGAAAAAGAGGACCCTTGTACAATATTGGTGGGAATATAAATTGGTATAGCCACTATGGAAAACAGTATGACAGTTTTTCAAAAAATTAAAAAAAGAACTACTATATACCTCTTATATGAAGAAACTGAAAACAGGATTGAAGAGAAATCTGCGTTCCTGTGTTCACTACAGCATTATTCACAATAGTTAAGATACATATGGAAACAGCCCAAAAGTCTGTCAATAGATGAATGCATAGAGAAGATGTGGTGCATATATACAGTGGAATATTATTCAGCCATGAGAAAGAAGGAAATCCTGCTATTTGCAACAGCACTGATGGACCCTGAGGGCATTATGCTAAGTAAAGTAAGTCAGAGAAAGACAAATTCTGTATGATTTCACTTATACATGGAATCTAAAAAAGTTGAACTAATAGAAACAAAAGATAGAGTGGTATTCACCAGGGACTGGGAGGCTGAGAAAATGGGGAGATTTTGCCAGTTATAAGTGAAAAACTGGAATCTAATGATTATATTTAACAAGATACTATACTGAATACTCAAAAGTTGCTGAAAGAGTAGATCACCACAAAAAAGAAGTGGTAAGGGGCGCCTGGGTGGCTCAGTTGGTTAAGCGACTGCCTTCGGTTCGGGTCATGATCCCGGAAACCCGGGATCAAGTCCCACATTGGGCTTCCTGTTCAGCAGGAAGCGTGCTTCTCCCTCTCTCACTCCCCCTGCTTGTGTTCCCTCTCTGGCTGTGTTTCTCTCTGTCAAATAAATAAAAAAACAAAAACAAAAACAAAAACAAAACTTGTACCACATTGTATGTCAATTATAGCCAATAAAGCTAGAAAAAAAATACTTCAGTATTTTTTTAATATGTCAGCATAATAAGAGATAGTTTTTCCAAGTAACCAAAGAAAGATCATTTCTTTCTGAATTTATGATGATGAAACAGCAATAAATCTGTTACCATATTCCAGGCATGATACCAAACAAATTGCATCTAAAAGCGTTCTTTCCTTTAAGACAGTCACATAACTATATTTTAACGGCCTTTTTTTTTTTTTAAGATTTTATTTATTTATTTATTTGATGTGGGGCTCGATCCTGGGACTCTGGGATCATGACCTGAGCCAAAGGCAGTCGCCTAACCAACTGAGCCACCCAGATGCCCCTATATTAACACTCTTAAACAATGTAAACAATGTGGAAGAATATAGATATACATAACATGGAAAACAGATAATCAAGTCAAAAAATGGACAGAAGACATAAACAGACACTTCTCCACTGAAGACATACAAATGGCTAACAGACACATGAAAAAATGTTCATCATCATTGGCCATCAGGAAAATTCAAATCAAAACCACATTGAGATACCATCTTACACCAGTTAGAGTGGCAAAAATTAACAAGGCAAGAAACAACAAATGTTGTGTGGAGAAAGGGGAATCCTCTTACACTGTTGGTGGGAATGCAAGTTGGTACAGCCGCTTTGTAAAACAGTGTGGAGATTCCTCAAAAAATTAAAAATAGAGCTACTCTATGACCCGGCAATTGCACTACTGGGTATTTACCCCAAGGATATAGATGTAGTGAAAAGAAGGGCCATATTGTACCCAAATGTTCATAGCAGCAATGTCCACAATAGCCAAACTGTGGAAAGACCCGACATGCCCTTCAACAGATGAATGGATAGGCGCCTGGGTGGCTCAGTTGGTTAAGCGATTGCTTTCAGCTCAGGCCATGATCCTGGAGACCCGGGATCGCGCCCCACATCAGGCTCCCTGCTCAGCAGGAAGCCTGCTTCTCCCTCTGTCACTCCCCTTGCTTGTGTTCCCTCTCTTGCTGTGTTTCTCTCTGTCAAATAAATAAATAAAATCTTAAAACAAACAAACAAACAAAAAAAATAGATGAATGGATAAAGAAGATATGGTTCATATATACAATGGAATATTACTCGGCCACCAATAAGGATGAATACCCAACTTTTGCATCAACATGGATGGGACTGGAGGAGATTATGCTGAGTGAAATAAGTCAAGCAGAGAAAGTGAATTATCACACGGTTTCACTTATTTGTGGAACATAAAGAATAACATGGAGGACATTAGAAGGAAAGGAAAAGTGAAGGGGGCGAAATCAGAGCGGGAGATGAACCGTGGGAGACGAACCACGGGAGACGAACCATGGGAAATGAACCGTGAGAGGCTATGGACTCCAGGAAATAAACTCAGGATTTTAGAGGTGGGGGGGATGGGTGAGCCTGGTGATGGGTACTAAGGAGGGTACATATTGGGCACCTGGGTGGCTCAGCAGGTTAAAGCCTCTGCCTTTGGCTCAGGCCATGATCTCAGGGTCCTGGGATCGAGGCCCATATCAGGCTCTGTGCTCGGCAGGAAGCCTGCTTTCTCCTCTCTCTGCCTGCCTCTCTGCCTACTTGTGTATTCTGTAAAATAAATAAATAAAATCTTAAAAAAAAAGGGGGGGTTACATATTGCACAGAGCACCGGTGTTATATGCAAAAAATGAATCATGGAACACTACATCAAAAACTAATATACTGTATGGTGACTAATGTATGCTTTAACTACTCACCCCCAAATCCTAATATCACACTCAGAAGAAACCACTGTTAATAGTGTTGTGTTTATCCTTCTAATCAACCTTTTTCTATGCATAGATTTGCATACAAATAGAAAAAAACCTGTTTTAATGTTGCTACCCACTTTCTTCACTTAATAACATCTCAGAGAGCTTTCCAGATCAGTTGAGCTATTTATTTATTTTTTTTTAAAGATTTTATTTATTTGACACAGAGAGAGAGATCACAAATAGGCAGAGAGGCAGGCAGAGAAAGAGAGGGAAGCAGGCTCTCCGCTGAGCAGAGAGCCCGATGTGGGACTTGATCCCAGGACCCTGAGATCATGACCTGAGCCAAAGGCAGAGGCTTAACCCTCTGAGCCACCCAGGCGCCCAGTTGAGCTAAAAAGCTCAACTATATTGAAAAACATTTTAACTGGGTTCTTCCTAAGATGAATTGTTTCCAACTACTAAAATAGTCAATGGAAGTCAAACTCATGGTTCTAGTAATTTAGTATTTAATATAGAAAGTGACCAAAGACTTTTCTGTAGACAATTACCCATTTATTTTCTTAATTCCCTTTACTTCATCCATCCTTCTATCCACTTCCCCTCTGGCAACCTACTAATTTGTTCTCTGTATTTAAGAGTCTTTTTTTTTTTTTTTGGTCTTTTTGTTCATTTGTTTTGTTTCTTTAATTCCACATTTGAATGAAGACATAATAATATTTGTCTTTCTCTGACTTATTTCACTTAGCACTATACTCTCTAGGTCTATCCATCTTGTTACAGATGTCAAGTTCGCATTCTTTTTTTATGGCTGAGTAATATTTGTGTGTGTGTATAGACACAACCACATCTTTATCTGTTCATCTGTGGATGGACACTTGGGTTGCTTCCTGTTGTAAATAATGCTGCAATAAACATAGGGGTGCATATATCTTTTCAAGTTGGTGTCTTCATTTTCTTTGGGCAAATACCCAATAGTAGAATTACTAAATTCTATTATTTTTTGAGGAACCTCTTTGCTATTTTCCATAGTGGCCACGATAATACCAATTTGCATTCCCACCAAGAGCGCACAAGGGTTCCTTTTTCTCCATATCCTTACCAACTCTTGTTTCTTTTCTTTTTGATTCTAGCCATTTTTATAGATGTATCTGTCAGTTATCTATTTTAAATATACCTGATTTAAGAAAATGTCTTTATATTTAGATCATGCCCAGACTAAGTCAATTTAAACATCAGGGCTATGTATTATTTAATGGAATTCCAAGGTAAGCAACTTAAATGTACTCAATCTTCTGTCTCAATGTATTTAATGAAATTAATTCTTTGAGACTACAGTAGTATTTAATTTTTTTAATTAAAAAGAGTGCCAGAAAAGGCATTACCAAGTTATATATGAAAGTAGTTATTTCCTATCTTCCATTTTCATAAAAATGGCAAGACAGAAGCCTTCAAAATAAATCAGTGTTTTTCTTCTGATGTGTCAGATAGTGGGGAGTGGGCCCATTTGGGGTCAATAGGAATAGTGGCTTATTTTGGAAAGGCCTTTACCTTTGACTCTGTCTTCTACCTGTTGTGATCCAGAAATGGGTGAAGGAAAAATAGAGATCAGACTGTAAGATGTCAAGAATCACGAGGCATTTGTATTATGGTAAGAGAGGTCCATTAGCAGTTTCTATTAAAGTTGACATTGGAAATGTGAGTAGAACGATACGAAGTTGTTCCTCTTAGTTAGACTTTAAAAAAAAATCTGTTATAAGATTATCTATCCTTAAAACCCTAAAGCAGAACTGGTAAACCTGAGGCAGGTCTGTAAGAGATATGAAGGAACTTTATAGCTATGAGCGGCTGGGAATACTAGATTCTAGGTATATCACAAAATTCTGGAACAAGCAGCTGCCTTTTAACTTGCAGTTTTAACTTGCATCTTCTAGCTTTAAATTACCCTTCTTACATTTGGTAAGCCACAGTTCTAGATCCTTATATTCCCCTGGTCAGCTAGAAACGAAAGAGTCTCCCTCTTGGAAATCCTCTAAATTGTGCAGTTACACATGACACATGTCTCTCTTCACTACACAAAGTAAGTTCCACCAGAACAGGGAGGATCTTGGTTTTGTTCACTTAGTTATCCCAACCACCCTAAACACGACTAAGTACCCCATAACTATTTCTTGTAAGAAAGCAGTAAGCAGTGGCCTACAGCTAACACACAGTGTGTGATACTCGGAAGCAAGGGGACAAATTTCTGAAATGGAATTCCTTTTTAAAAGGGTCATTTCCAGACTATTTTAATATTTTCCTTCCCTTCTTTCTTTCTTTAGGTTTTGTCTCAAGCCCTGAGACCTTAAGGATTCCTTCTTCCCATATTCCACAGTCCTGTTGAATGCTGAAAGTGGCCGGAACTTCCTTTATGCTTCCAGCATACCATATTATAATAGCATCTGTCTAAGATTCATGCAGTGGCCTATCCTCTGTTTTGCTGACTTTAGGACAACAGGTCAGTTTTGTACCACAACTTTTAAGTTCATCTTTGTATTGTAAAAGAAACTTGTAGCTAACAGTGTATTAAAACCTAAAATAAGCAGAAAAATAAAATTTTTTTCAAAAGCTCTTTTGACTGATATTACAGTTTATTTGTAAACTTATAGGGACTATGCCATTTATAGATCTAGTTATTTTTTTTTTCAAAAAACTGAAAGCAAAAAAACCAAAAACACCAAGAATTATTTAATTTACCTTTATGGATGAAGCAGCATACAGCATATCTTCCAGGGTGAAATGGCAACACTGGTTCAAATATTCTTGGCAAAATTCTTGAATCAGCTGCAGATTATAGAGGCTATCAGCCAAAGACATGGTTTCTTTCAAACAAATATCTTCAAATAGGAAAAGAGCAAGGTGATGACTGTGGGTTAATGTGATAATATACATTTCATATCCAAATTATACTTTATCCAAATTATAATTATAATCCATTTTATAACTTAATACAAATACATAATTATGTGGCATCTGTTTTATACACATGCGCAAATATAGGGGCCTCTACACAGAAAGACTTAGCACTATTTTACTCAGCTATCTTCCTCAGAAATACATGTAAAAGTTTTTTTTAAAAGGTTCTATTTGTTTATTTGACAGAGAGAAACACAGTGAGAGAGGCAACACAAGCAGGGGGAGTGAGAAAGGGAGAAGCAGGCTTCCCACCAAGCAGGGAGCCCGATGCGGGGCTCTATCCTAGGACTCTGGGATCATGACCTGAGCCGAAGGCAGATGCTTAACAACTGAGCCCCCATAAATTTTTTTCTTAATGACTTGGTTACTTATTAAATACTGTTGTCTCAGTATTTGTCACCATCTGTCTATAGCCCAGAAATATTTCACTGGAACACTTACCCTCTAATCGAACAACACCAGGACAGTAAAAATGAATAAGAGCAGCTAAAGCGCAGCCATCTGTACCATCTTTCAATAAATTTTCTACCAATGGAATGCAAGGCAGTTGCTTGAGCAACGTTTGCTCCTTTCTGTAACGAGCCTACAATATAAAAAAGAGAGAGAGATGAAAATAAATAAATACTAAACAACATACAGGGGAAAAAACAGCATTGTAGATTTTAATGTACCAGTAATATACAAATGAGAACTATTCAAGCAATAAATATCCTTCTTTTCTAAATAATACTAGACACTATACCGAAGTAAAATACAGAGCAACAGCATTATAGTTTCAAAGTACTTAGTATAGTATTATATTGCCAATTTACATGAATGACCTTTAGGCTGAATATTTAAATATACAAGCATCACAAAATGGATTCTGAACATTTTGTATCCAAATCATCAGTTCTGTTCTTTTGTAAATAAAAAAAATACATTTATTTTAATGTTAGCCTTAACTTAGACCAAAAGTTCTTATATATGAAGAGCAAGAGTACTATTTGAGCATAAATAATTATGAGTTCTCAAAATTGGGAAGCAGGTATAAGAATACAATACTATTCTTACAGGAAATTTGGCAATAAGAAACACCGCTGTGAGGAACTAGAATATCACCAAAATATTCTGGTTTGGGATCTGAATGTTAAGATAACATAAATAAAGTGTAACAACTTTGAAACTGAAAAAAACCACCCCACTGAGGTTTCATTCACCAATAACAGAGCGAATATAAGGATTTCTGCTCCCCCTCAGAACAACAATAGACATCTTTGTTTTTTAAAGACTGCTTGATATGACTGCATACAAATTTTTAAGACAGTTCTCTAAAAATGTGACATGCTCTTAAATCAGATTACCTAGGTTCAAATGCTGGTTCTGTTGCTTACTAGCTCTGTGATCTTGGACAATTACTTAAACTCTCACTTCTCAGTTTTCCCATCTGTAAAACGGGGATAATAATAGTACCTATTTGATAGGACCACTGAAGGATGAAGTAAGGCGACGCCCCTAAAGTGCTACGCATGCTGCTGGGAACAGAGCAAGCAATAACTAAAGGTTGTTCTGTTACTAGCTGTCAGCTCTCCTAAAGCCAAGAAAATAATGCTAAAGACTTAATGAAAATGCACACTGAAGTATTTTACTAGAAAAATTTATAATTATATTGGTTACTCATATTTAATGTTTTTTCTAAAGTAATCAAAACTAATTTTTCTACTAACTCCATCTGAACTGATTATATATATTTTCTAACTATAATTATGAAATAAGATACTTTTGTGAGAATAAAAACAAAAATAATTTACTATCTGGTGGTGAGGTTAAACTTCCTTTAAATGACATCCCTCAGAAAAGTATATGCATTAATGAAGAAAGAAATATTTATTCCTATTTCTCTGGCTACTCAAGAACAAGATACATGGAACATTTTTTCCTCTTGAAGGAGGGGTAGAGAGCTTGTTCTTTTCCATCACTACACACTAGATATCTCTATTTAATGGTATGTTCCAAACTCAAGAGTACCTATATTCAGAAAAAATTATATACATGCACTATATAATTTCTTTAGTTGATTACTGATTTTAGTATCTTTAGAAACCTGCCTCACTTTGCTACTAAAAGGGTTTAAAATTCAACCATGAAAAAAAGCAGAGAAGTAGTAAGGGGAAGGGTGAGAAAGAAGAAATCAACAAGTAGCATCTTCTAGCTTTAAATTACCCTTCTCACATTTGGTAAGCCACAGTTCTAGATCCTTATATTCCCCTGGTCAGCTAGAAACGAAAGAGTCTCCCTCTTGGAAATCCTCTAAATTGGCTGGCCGTGCTCACTCCCAAACTTCCCAGATCTCTAGGAGTAGCCTGTTTTCAGCTACTGGATTGAGTTGAGCGCCCGGTCATAGAATAAAGAACCACTGCTCTCTGCAGTGGTAGCACTTCTATACAAGGCGCACACACACACACACACACACACACACACACACACACACACACACACAGACTTACGAGGCTTTTAGCAATAAATGCAGATGGTTTAGAATAGATTACCCGGGATTTATGAGCAGTACACTAAAACATTTTCCTAAAGGTTATATCCTAAAAGATGTATCAGGTAAATCAACTTTTGAAGTCATGCACAACTCCATTTGCAATTCATAAAAGTTGTTTCATCTTTTATACTTGATCTTATTACATGGATTTATAAACCTACTGTATGGAAACATTCCCTGTTCCTTCTATAAACTGAGAAATCTGGTATTTAAAAGGGGTATCGTCCCCTTTCTTCCAAAACTACAGTGTATTTCTAAATTTATATGCTTATTTCTGGGGGTATAAAATACTTAAGTGGTCTAAAACCACCCAGATTTAATTCTTGAAGAACAAACTTTCAGGTCAAATCAGAACCGAATGTAGTTTAGGTCCAATACTGGTACAGTCACTAAGAAAATGTCACTTTTTCATCATACAAAAAGTATACCCTTAAAAAGGGTACAGGTAATTTATATACGCAATTCATATCTACTTTTCCTAAAGTTATTAAAACTAGTAAGAATCTCTATCCACACACGTTTTTAACCTAGTTACTAACAGCCTGTAAATATCAATAGGACTAACAAAAGAATGCTTACACTTTAAACTATTTTTAAAGTTTCTAATCCAAACTTTGGCTAGATTTTTTTTATCTTTCTATCTTATATTATGATCAAATACCTTAAAATCCAATCTTAATGCATCAACTAACAGAATTATATGAAATGACCATACCAGCAAGACATAAATAATACCATTCTATAATTACAATTCTGGAAAGCAAATTGAAGTAGCTGGGCAAACTTACTGGAACCAGTTTCCAAAACCATTTGGAAGGAGACTTCAGAGAAAGCAGCAGGGGGGAAAAAGGGAAAGCAAAAGGTAAAGGGAAAATTCATCAGAATGGTTTTCAATTAACAAGTGACAGTAAAGCTTCTCATGGTGGAGTTCCAAGTTTACAGTTCTCATATTTTTTAATGTTAATTAATGTTTTAAAAATATATAGATTCCTAATGATAAAGACTTCCACCTTCTCCTCCCCTCATTTTCTCTCCCAACACAATTCATTTTTTCAGATTCTCAGGATATTCTGTATACTTTGGCAGCAAAGAATTTTATTTCCAAGTTCTAGCATCATATTAAAAGGTAAATCTGTATTACAAAAGGGAAGTAGAAAGATCAGGACTGACTCTGCAGTCACTGTAATGCTTAGACATTAGTAAACCAAGTCTGATATGGCAGTGTTTCTTTGCAAAGAGAAAAGAAGAAAGAATGTATCAATAAGTGCACGAATAAAGCAAATAGCATTGTAGACGTGAACAAGATAATCATTTCTTTCCACTATATGAAGAATTTCTTTTAATTAATGGGGGTAGTTGGCACTTCTTACTAAGATTTTTACAGTCTCTAAAACACATAGCCACTTACATAAAGATAATATAAGTGTTATAAATATTACTGTCTAGAGGTATCCCAAAGAATATAATTTTACTTCTTTAAAATAATGAATAAACTCATAATTTCAGTTAATATGAATTAATAATTTATTATCTTTGTATTTCCTAGCACAATTTCTAACAGTCCTCAATAAAATTTATTGAATGAACCAAACTAAATGGGGTCTGAGTTAAAATTCACATTCAACTTCTATGTAGAAAGGTTAGTCTGCAGGGGTGCCAGGTTGGCTCAGTAGGTAGAGTATGTAACCCTGATTTTGAGGTTTTGAGTTTAAGCCCCACATTGGGTGTAGAAATTACTTAAAAATAAAATCTTTTAAAAAAAGTTTTTTCTACATAAAATTAACTATTAAAATAACATTATTTGGAAAATAACAAATATTTTCCAGAACTTAAAGATTCAGAAAAATACCAACTTTCCATAAAGAGATAACATGCCCAATAAGTTTTCCTTATTGCATCAGGAAAAATAACCTTAGTAATTTTCTTGCATGTATTTTAGTCTCTCATTTAACCAGAAGTTTTGGGCAGCTGCAGTTATAATAACCGTAAAAAGTACAAAGCAGGAGCAATGCAAGCCCCTGAGAATGTGTCAGGATCCCAAAGTATAATAGAAATTTCAAAAACAGGGGTTTTCTTGTTTTTGAGACTAGAAAAATTCATTATACACAAACTGATCAGGAGATAATGCAAAGCAGTCTCTAATGGTTCTATTTATCTATATCTCTTTATATCTTGTAAAATATTCAATAGGACATTTTACTAATTCAGGTGCTCTGGCCTTCCTCCCACCTCTCTACTGACCTTAGTGATAGCAATCCTATTTGAGAAAAAAGGAAAACCATATAGATTGCCTAGCTGAAGGAAATAGTACTAAACAAGGTAGATATACTAAAAGAACAAATATATATCTATGCAATTCATGCTTATAAACACATGCTTCCATAAGCTCAAATATATGCAAAAGGTCCTTGGCTAAAGGATAACTGTGTTTTTAAAGTGAACAGCAACTGCCCCCTCCTTTTAATTTTCAGAGAACAACTAGGCAAACTGCAACCTCAAATCCTGTTTTAAGATGTAATTATGACCAAAATGTTTTTAAAAGGCCACAGACAACTGGTGGAAAATTTTTTATTAAGTCCTTACTGATGACAAAGACTAACCTGGGCAGTTCAGATTTTCTGGATAGTTCCAATTTCCAGCAATCCTTTCTACTATCTTCATCACACATTTGGCTCACCCTGAATTTTGGTTAGTTGTTTTACATCTTGCCATTAATACTCCCCAAACAGTTCTATGTCTTCCTCTGGGTATCCACAATCACTCTGGGTTTGGGATAATTCCTGAACTTCTGGGTGCTCTCAAGACATTTTGGGAGGATGCTGGTTTGACCTGGCTGTTACTGAAGACCTCATGAAGTTGGAATTTGTTAAGGAATTAATCATAGTGTGACCTGTCACCTCATAACCCATTAGACCCTAAGATTTCTTTACTGCTGTAGGTTCAAAAGTTGTGCCGAATTTCTTTTAGGAATGTAAAATGGTACAAACTTCTTTGGAGAAGATTTTGGTACTGGCTACCAAAACTACATAGGCATTTACCCTCCAATCTAGCAATCCAATTTCTATGGAATTTACCCTGAAAATCCAAGGATACAAAAAGGACATTATTCTTCATAGTATTCTTTGTAATTGCAAGATACTGGAAATTACTTAAATGCCCACTGGAAAGTGGTTAAAGAAACTATGGTACATACACACAACAGAGTACTATGCTGCTGCAAAAATATGAGGAAGATATCTAGGGACTATATGGAGTAATTTCCAGGATACACTGTCACTGTCACTGAAAAGCATAAATTGTGAAAGATTAAAATGCTTTGTTAAAGGAGATAAAAACATATATATACATATATGCAAATATAAGCATATGTGTGTGTTTATGTCTGTAAAAACAAAAAGAACAAACCAACTAGCTACCTATAATGGGAAGTGAGGGACAGGAAAGACGCAGAAAAGATAAAGAGAGGGACTGATATCTCTCTGAGTATAACTTTTGCATAGTTTTGACTTTTGGAATTATACTAATGTTTTACATATTTAAGAAATGAAATTAAATCAACAAGGATGAAGCAAAAAAAGTCTACAAAAACTAAATGAAAACAGAAACCAATAAAACCAAATACATTACAAAGGAATAACAGAACCACAATGAAGTGGTGGTGGTGGGGGTGAGAACCAAGTAATTTCAGAACACAGCATTTTGACCATATATTATCAATCCAAGGAAAAAGGAATTATATCTATATGAGATGATGAAGTTAACTAAACTTACTGTGGTAATCATTTCACAATATGTGTAAATTAAATAGTTACGTTGTACACCTTAAACTTACACAGTGCTGTATGTCAATTCTATCTCAATAAAATCGAAAAACATATGAAAGCATTAAAAGGGTAAAGCAAACCAAAAAAATTTAAAAAGAAAAAGGACCTGCAAACAAATCTTAAGCTCCTTAGTAGGTTTCTTTTTCATATTGGTTTACATATAGCAACTCTGAAGCTATTTTATACGTATTATAGTACTGGGCACTGCGCAAGTAAATACAGTTAACAATACAGGCTTAACTTGTGCTGGTCATTTACACGTAGGGTTTTGTTTGTTTGTTTTTTAAATAAATATAGTACAGTCTTGGAAACACATTTTCTCTTCCTTCTAATTTTCCTAATACCATTTTCTCTAGCTTTACTATAAGAATACAGTATAAAATACATATAACACACAAAATGTGTGGTAATTAACCATTTATGTTATTGGTAAGGCTTCCATTCAACAGTAAGTTATTAGTAGTTAAGTTCCTGAGGAGTCAAAAGTTATAATCAGATTTCCAACTGCATAGGTGGTTGCACCCTTAATCCCCACACTGTTCAAGGGTCAACTCTAAATATCAATGTCTTCTCAAATTACTTACTATAAAAGTAAAAGTAATAACCATGAAAAAAATAATAACCATGAAGTTAAGAAGCCAGACAATATCTTAATCAACTGATCAAAATTAACATCACCTAGTAGGGAGGCAAATGGATATCACGTGCCTCCGGATATAATACTGTCAGAAAGACACAATGCCAGTCTAAAAAAGCACAACCTTAATTTAATTATAAGGAAATACCAGAAAAAAACAAATTGAGGGATGAAAATGACCTGTATTCTTTAAAAATGTCAAGGTCATGCACAAAAAAAGAGAAGCTAAAGAACTATTCCAGTTTAAAGAAGACCAGAGATATGAAACTGAACAAATTACATGACCTTGGACTGAATCTTGTACTGAAAAAAAAATTATAACGTACAATTGAGTACAACTGGGAAAAGGGGCAAACCTGAAATACAGACTGTAAAACTGATCAAAGTATTATACTGACATTAAGTCACCTGTACTTTGGCTATACAAACAAGAAGCTTTGTTCTTCAGAAATACACACTGAAGTATTAATAAGGGATAAAGGGACATTATGTATGCAACCCTCTTCCAAATGTTTCAGAAGCATTTACATACATATGTGTTTATGTGTGATGTATATATCTGTGTATGTGTACAAACATACATGAAGTTAATGTGGCAAATGTTAAATTGATGAATCTGGGTAAGGAGTATATAGAGCTCTTTTTCTATGTTGAAACTTTTTGTAAGTCTAAATTATTTCAAAATAAATATTCTTAAAGAGCTATATTAAGTCTGTACCAATCCAAATCTTTGTAGAGTCTGTGTCCAAATGCATAAGATCTATACAGCTGTTAAAGAAATCTAATTTTTACAGCCCTCTCAAGCAAAGATGAACATCATAGTACTAGGACATCTAATTAATATTTAAGTCTCTCCAGGGCAAGTCATCTCTATAAAATATTGCTTGGAGAAAAAAAAAATCACAGTATTATCTCTGAATTTTAAAAATGCTTAAAATGCCAGGCTCCTCATATTAAATGAGTTGATAATACAACAGGGGTATATTCTAGACTGGGAAGTTACTTTACCAGTAAGGGTGAATAAATGACTATGAAAGAGAAAATGTTATATTGGCAGTAGGTATAAGAAAGAAATGAATAAGCACTAACCACAAAAGTTCACACAACAATAAACTGTAATTACAGAATAGGATCTTAGGGGTAGAATTCCTTAAAAATGATGTAATTTTGGGCAGGTCAAGTCTTCACAATTATTTGAGTGAATTAATGGTATGAAAAGAAACCAGGTAAATCTAAGAGTCAATGCAAATGATGTATCTGAAAATGATATACTATAGAATACATATGAACACACACATATATATGAAACAGACAACTTAATCAATTATAAAATTATAAGCTACAAGTCAATGTTTCCCAAAACATGCTCCAAATAACGCTAATTCTACAGGATGTTAGTAGATGTCATTCACAAAAGAAGTCCAAGATTAAATATATTTGAAAAATAGCTAGACAGGCTTCTTAACTAGGCTTTCAATGTACTAAAATGGGCTGTAACATTTTTCAAGGGGCATAGACAAGGCAGCATTTCCCAAATGTGTTTGATTTCAGAACATTTCTTTTGGGGCACCTGACTGGCTCAGTTGGTAGAGCATGCAACTCTTGATCTTGGGGTCGTGAGTTCAAGCCCTACAATGGGCACAGAGCTTACTTAACAATAAACAAACAAAACTGGATTCAATAAAAACTTTTTAAAAATTGATGTTATTTTAAAAAGGAATCTTTCAAATAGTATCTCAGTTACTGTTTGAAGAAACCGAATTTAAAACGGAGAGTTGGTTGTAGTTTTTAATTGCTAAGGAACTTTGGTAAAAATGGAAATTCGCATGGGCTGAGGTAATCAAGCAAAGATGTGCAAGCATTCACCTACTGTCTCACTGGGAAAGTGCAGTCTACTTTGAGCCTATACCTTTAAATGAAAGGCAATTAGAGCTCAGTTAATATCCTTTCTCCATAGGTAATTCGCTCATCCAATTCCTAACCCTCTGTAAAATACCTCACCAGTATTTCTTTTTTTTTTTTTTTTTCCCATTCCCAACACCCAGTGCTCCACGCTCTAGGCGCCCCCAGTACCCACCACCAGGCTCTCCCATCCCCCCACCCCCTCCCTCCAAGTCCCTCAGTTTGTTTCTGTGTCCAAAGTCTCTGTTGTTTCGTTTCCCTCCCTAGATTACCCTAGTTCCCATTTCCTTTCCTTCTCCCACTGTTC
>PITA01010139.1:0-73634 GCA_004023965.1 Spilogale gracilis
ATTCCTGCCTCACATTGAGGTCTTTCATCCATTTCGAGTTTGCCTTTGTGTGTGGTGTAAGAGAATGGTCTAATTACAATCTTCTATATGTAGCTGTCCAATTTTCCCAGCACCATTTATTGAAGAGACTGTCTTTTTTCCAGTGGATATTTTTTCCTGCTTTGTCAAAGATGATTTGGCCATAGATTTGTGGGTCCATGTCTGGACTCTCCACTCTGTTCCATTCATCTATTTCTCCATTTTTGTGGGAGTACCATGCTGGTTTGGTAATCACAGCTTTGTAATAAAGCCTGAAGTCAGGTAATGAGATGCCCCCAGCTTTGCTTTTCTTCTTCAGCAATTCCTTAGCAATTCGAGATCTTTTTTGGTTCCATATAAAATTTAGGATTGTTTGTTCCAACATTTTGAAGAATGTTGGTGGAATTTTGGTCGGAATGGCATTGAAAGTATAGATTTCTCTGGGAAGTATAGACATTTTAACAATGTTTATTCTTCTGATCCATGAGCATGGAATGCTCTTCCATCTTTTTGTATCTTCTTCAATTTCTTTTATGAGTGTTCTATAGTTCCTATAGTACAGATCCTTAACTACCTTGGTTAAGTTTATTCCTAGGTATATTGTAGTTTTTGGTGCTATAGTAAATGGAATTGATTCTTTCTATATATTCATTGTTAGTGTATAAGAACACAACTGAATTCTGTGCATTGATTTTGTATCCTGCCACATTACTGAATTGTTGTGTGAGTTCCAGTAGTTTGGGGGTAGAGTCTTTTGGATTTTCCATATAAAGTATCATGTCATCAGTGACAGAAGAGAGTTTGAATTCTTTGTCCATTCAAATACCTTTTATTTCTTTTTGTAGTCTGGTTGTTGTTGCTAGGACTTCTAACACTATGTTGAACAGTGAGAGTGGACATCCTTGTCTTGTTCCTGATCTCAGAGGGAAGGCTGTCAGTTTTCTCCCATTAACAATGATATTCGCTGTGGATTTTTCATAGATAGCTTTTATGAGGTTGAGGAATGTTCCCTCTATCCCTATACTTTGAAGAGTTTTGATCAGGAATGGATATTGTATTTTGTCAAATGCCTTTTCTGCATCAATTGAGAGTACCATGTGGTTCTTCTCTCTTCTTTTATTGATTTGTTCTATGACATTGATTGATTTGTGAATGCTGAACCACCCTAGCATCACTGGGATAAATCTCACCTGGTCAGGGTAGATAATCTTTTTAATGTATTGCTGGATCCTGTTAGCAAGGATCATGTTGAGAATCTTAGCATCCATATTGATCAGAGATAATGGTCTGAAGTTCTCCTTTTTGATGGGATCTTTGTCTGGTTTGGGGATTAGAGTGATGCTGGCTTCATAGAAAGACTCTGGAAGTTTTCCTTCTTTTTCTATTTTTTTGAAAGAGTTTCAGGAGAATAGGTTTTATTTCTTCTTTGAATGTTTGATAGAATTCCCCAAGGAATCCATCTGGTCCTGGACTCTTGTTTTGGGGGAGGTTTTTGATCACTGCTTCAATCTCGTTTCTAGATATAGGTCTATTCAAATTGTCAATGTCTTCCTGTTTCAGTCTTAGAAGTTTATAGGTTTCTAGGAAAGTATCCATACCTTCTAGGTTGTTAAACTTATTGGCATATCATTGTTGATAGTAATTTCTGATGATTGTTTCTATTTCCTTGGTGTTAGTCGTGATCTCTCCCCTTTCATTCATAATTTTATTAGTTTGGGTCTTCTCCCTTTTCTTTTGGATTAGTTTAACCAATGGTTTATCGAACTTATTGATTCAAAGAACCAGCTTCTAGTTTTGTTGATGTGTTCTACTGTATCTCTCATTTCTGATTCATTCATCTCTGCTCTAATCCTAATTATTTCCTGTCTTGTGGGAGGGGCTGGTTCAATTTTTTGTTGATTTTACAGTTCTTTAAGGTGTAATGAGAGTTGGTGTATTCAGGATTTTTCAATTTTTGGGGGTGAGGCTTGGATGGCTATCTACTTCCATCTTAGGACTGCCTTTGCTGTATCCCATAGGTTTTAGATTGATGTATCTTCATTCTCATTGGTATCCATGAAGTCTTTCAGTTCTTCTTTGATTTCCTGGTTGATCCACAAATTCTTGAGCAGGATCATCTTTAGCTTCCAAGTGTTTGATTTTTTTCTGAACTTTTTATTGTGGTTGAGTTCCAGTTTCACTACATTGTGGTCAGAGTATATGTAGGGAATAATCTCAATATTCTGGTATTGGTTGATCCCTGATTTTTGACCTAATATGTGGTCTATTCTGGAGAAAGTTCTATGTACACTCCAGAAGAATGAGTATTCTGCTGTTTTAGGGTGTATGTTCTTAATATATCTATGAGATCCATCTGGTCCAAAGTGTCATTCAAGGCTCTTGTTTCTTTGTTGATTTTCTGTTTAGATGATCTGTCCATTGGTGAGAGTGGTGTGTTAAGATCTCCTACAATTGATGTATTCATATCAATATGACTCTTTATTTTGCTTAACAGTTGGTTTATGTAGTTGGTTGCTCCCATGTGGGGGGAATAAATATTTACTACTGTTAGATCTTCTTGGTATATTGACCCTTTAAGAATGATGTAGTGTCCTTCTGTGTCTCTTACTACAGTCTTTAGATTAAAATCTAATTTGTCTGATATGAGAATCGCTACCCGGCTTTCTTTTGGGGTCCATTGGCATGAAAGATGGTCTTCCATCCCCTCACTTTCAATCTGGAAGTGTCTTGAGATTCAAAATGTGTCTCTTGGCCAACAGCATATGGATGGGTCCTGTCGTTTTATGCAGTCTACAGCCCTATGCCTTTTTATTGGAGCATTTAGGCCATTCACATAGAGAGTGATTATTGATAGATATGTTTGTATTGACATCATGTTGCCTGTGAAGTTAATGTTTCTATAGATTACCTCTGTAAATTTCTGCTCTGTGTCACTCTTGTGTTCATTTCTCTTTTATAGAACACCTCTAAGTATTTCTTGTAGTGCTTGCTTGGTGGTTGCATAATCTTTTAGACCTTAGAGGTCCTAGAAACTCTTTATTTCTCCTTCCATTCTGAAAGTCAACCTTGCTGGGTACATTATCCTTGGTTGCATATTTTTGTCATGTAATTTCCTGAATATGTCTTGCCAACCTTGCCAGATTTCTGTGGATAGGTCTGACATTATTATGATGGTCCTCCCTCTATAGGTAAGGGATCGCTTTCCCCTAGCTTCCCTTAAGACATATTCTTGGTTTTATGATTCATGAATTTCACAATTATGTGCCTGGAGGTTTTTCTGACCTCATTGATCTGGGGGAGTGTCCTTTCTGTCTCTAGGACACAAACATTAGTTTCATTCCCCAGATTAGGGAAATTTTCATCCATGATTTTTTCAACTGTATCTTCTAGGCTTCTCTCTCTCTCAACTCCTTCAGGGATTCCAATAATTCTGATATTTGAACATTTCATGGCATCATTTATTTCCCTAATTCTATTTTTCTTGAGATTTTAGCTGTTTTGTCCCAAGACTTCTCTTGCTCCTCCTTTTTAATCCATCTGTCTCCTAAATCACTAATATGATCTTCAGCTTCACTTACTCTGGCTGTTAGCGTATTTAAATTAGATTGCATCTCATTAATAGCCTTTCTTAACCTCGGCTTCCACTTCTGTCATTATGGCTTCTATTTTGAGACTAATGTTCTTTTCCAAATTAGCCTTTGCTTGGACGATTGCTGCCCTGAATTCCATTTCTGTCATATTATTTATGTTCATTTCCTATAATTCTGTGACTGGTGTTGCAGTCTCTGGGTTCTTCTTTTGTTGGCTCACCCTCCTCCAAGTCATTGTGGCGAGGAGTGGTTGAGGGGGTGTATAGCTAAATATATCAACCACTATCCAGGTGAATTGATCTCTGGAAGGTTTTGGAGCAATCAGAAGTCACCACCAAAAAGGAAGAAGAAAGAAAAAAGAGGGAGAAGGGGAGAAAGGAAGCAAGAAAATCAACCCGGCCAGAGTGGGCCCCAGTGGTAGAATTTATATGGTTCAAAACTACAACAGGGTAAAGAAAAATACCATCAAGAGTTAAAGAAATTTGAAGAGATCAAAAAGCTAAGCAAATCTAAATGACCCCCAAGTCATGGAGACCCGGAATCAAGCCCCACATCGGGCTCCCTGCTCGGCTGGAGGCCTGCTTCTCCCTCTTTCACTCCCCCTGCTTGTGTTCTCTCTCTGGCTGTGTTTCTCTCTGTCAAATAAATAAAATCTTTATAAAAAAGAAAGAATAAAGGAAAGAAGAGAGAAGAATGGGAAAAAACAGAAAAAACAAACAAACAAGAGAAACAACAACAACAGAAAACACAGGTATGTGTTTGAAAAATTTCAAGGTAAAAAATTATTATGGAGTGTTGTATTAAGTATCACATTGTAATAATAAGTGGGTTAAAATTAAAAGAATAAAAACTGTGAGAATGAATTTTTAAGTTTAAAGTGGAAACTTTAAAAGTAAAAATAGAAAAAAGTTAAAAAAGAGAATAAAGTGAAAATCTGTATCTATAAAGCATACAGCTTTTTTGGTAGTACCAGGAGCTTAATATAGTGCCTTTCCCCCCTGATGTTGGGGTTTTACAATTTAGGTGTTGTCCTCTGGTGCTTCTGGCTTGCCTTCTGGGGGAGGGGCCGCCACACTGTTTTTCAGTCCCTTCTACCTGGGTGAGTCCCCGCCCCCTTCCTAGGGGCTGGGCTCCATGGCAACCAGGGTTTCAGGCTTTAGTTCTCTGGAGGGTTTGTTCTTTTGTCCTTTTTGCAGCTTTTCAGGAAGTCAGGTCATAGCAAGATGTCTGCGTCCAGACCTCCTTCCCAGAGAAAGCCCCTAATTACCAATCCTCTGGACAATGGAGGGGCCCACAGCCTCTCCCTGTATCTTCTCCCTTGGCCACCTATCACAACCTGGTGCACCCATAGCCGCTGGTCTATGACATCCAAAGCCCCCTCTTGTCGTTTGCTCCCACACCATGGAAACCGCAACTGATTTTGGGTCAAGCGACCTTGTCTCTGCCAGGGAGTCTGTGGTGCCCTCCTATGTAGAGGGACTGAGGTCCTGCAGCCCCGCTCGTCACGCTGAAGTCTGCAAAATCGCCTTCCCTGGGGGGTCCGCGTCTGGCCCAAGGGGAGGAGATAAGCGGCAGAGAAAAGCAGCGGAGAAAAGCGGAGAAGGAAAAAAAGCAGTGGGGGGGGGAATAGCAATTTTAAATAGACTCCAATCCACTGTGTTCCCTCCTGTGGCACCGGGGAGCACTTTCTCTCCGCAGATCTATCCTCTTTTCCCAGGCTGCCCCTCAGGCACTCCATTTTTATCTACTTTTAATCAGGCCACAATCTGCTGTTGTTCCCCATACACAAAGCACTTTCATGCTGGGGTATTGCTTTCCAATGGTTCACCTCTGCAGGCTTCCTTCCCCACATCCGTTGTCTTTGGATATCCCTCCAATCACTCCCACTCCACTCTACCTCTTTGTCAATGCTTTTCCTCCGCTGTAGTGATCCAGAAGTGTGAAATATTACATTTCAGGCTGATTTCATGGGTGCTCACAGTGTTCTTGTAGTGTTTTTGTAGGAATTGAGCTCACTTCAGGTGACTTCCCAAAATGGGGTCACCCGGCCTTCTGCCATCTTGCCAACCTCTTCACTTTTCCAGATTTTTAATCTGTACATCACAAGATAAATATAAAAATGCACATCTATTTCCTCATTCCAGCAATGGAAGTCATCGAGTGAGAATGATTAACCGAAGATTCTAAGGTAATGCAAAAGGGAAAAGATGGTATTTTCAACAGATAATGCTGGAATAAATGAACATCAAAATAAAAAAAGGAAACTTGGCCCTTACTATATCATATATAAAAATTAACTTAAAATGGATCTTAGACCTAAATTAAGAGCTCAAACTGCTATACTTTTTGAAGAAAAACTAAGAGAATATCTTAGCAATTATGGGATTTGGAGATGTATTAGATATAACACAAAAGTTCAAACTATTAAAAAAAATAATAAATTGGACTTATTCAACATGAAAAGCTTTGTTCTTTGAAGAGACTGTTACAAAAAATGAAAACATCATCCAAGTCTTTGCAAAACCTATACCTAACAACAAACCCTTTCATTTAAATAGATAAAGAACTCTTAAAGGTTAATAAGACAACCCCATTAAAAAATGAGCAAAATATCTGAATAAACACTTCACCAGAGAAGATATGCAAATGGCCATCAAGCACATGAAAATATTCTCAACATCATAAGTCATTAGGGAAAGCCAATAAAGACTGGAGAGATGCTAATACACATTACTAGAATAGCAAAAATGACAGTCTTATCAGCAAGTGTGGAGAAGGATGTGAAGCAATCAGAACTGTACATGCATTTCTCATTAGAATGAAAAAAGAAAAAGTATTTTGAAAAACATTTGGCTATTTCTTAAAAACTTAAATACACAGTAAACCCAGAAATGCAACTCCGAGGCATTAATTCAAAAGAAACGAAAGTATATGCTCCCAAAGAGACTTTCCATACAAACACTCGAAATGTCCATCCAGAAGTGCAACCATACAACTAAGTATTACTCAGTAATAAAAATGAATGAACTAGTTATGCATGCAACAACATGGATAAATCTCAAAATACTATGTATTTTGTACTATGTACATAGTACTATGTACTATGCTGATTTAAAAGCCAGACTTAAAAAATATGTCTTGTATGATTCCATTCATGTAAATTCT
Organism: Spilogale gracilis; assembly: GCA_004023965.1. NCBI lineage: Eukaryota > Metazoa > Chordata > Mammalia > Carnivora > Mephitidae > Spilogale > Spilogale gracilis. The sequence continues at coordinate 6,774 of PITA01010139.1, forward strand.
AAGAAAAATTGCAAGCTAATTTATAGTTTCCAAAAGAAGATAAGTTTGCATGGGGACAGGGGAAATTGTTGTTGGAAGAGGCAAAAGGTAATTATTGAGGGAGAATAATGAGGACATTTTTGTGGGTGATGGATATTCATTATCTTGATTGGGGTTATTGTTTTACCAGCCTCATCAAATTGTACAATTTAAATCTGTGCAGTTTAATATCAGTCAATTATGCCTCAATACTGCCAAGTATAAAACAGTTCATGGGTTTGAACTGAGGATTAAATGAGCCAACATGCAAAGAAACTAACAAAATGCTTGGTACCTCTTTTGGTTTTTATTCTACTCTTCCTCTGCCCCTTCTTCCCCTCTCTCATACTGGAAAGTAAGTGAGTGAAGGGCAAGGAGTGTGTATTTTCCATTCTTTTCTTAGTGGCCTGACAAAGTGTGCTTGCGATGGAGGAAATTATTGCTTGAAGAAGCTAGGGGGGATTACCAAAAAACATGAAGACATTTTTTGTTGTTTCATTTCATTATATCAGTTATTTCGTTATATCAGTTATATTCCATGTCAGTGGAAGCACATTCATTATGTTAGTTATAAAGTCCCAGAGTAAGAAAAACATTGCTGTTAGGACTAAACCTTTCATTAAAGTATTGTAAATTAAGGACATTCTAGTCTCCTTTTTTTTTTCTCATTTTTAATTCTTTTTTGCTAACTAAATTCCTCACATTCTCATCTTAATTTTTCTTTTTATTTTGATGTCTGTTCTGCGTTCTATTAGGATTTGTCTTGAAATCCTTTAAAATTACTACTTCTGATCTATTTTCCATGTGTTTGTTACAAGAAACTTGAAATAAACCAACATTTAATTTTTTCTTGATCTGTATATAGTTTTTATTGATGTATAATTAACATACAATGTTAAATTAATTTTCATTGTATAATATATTGATTGAACAATTCTATACATTACTCAATACTAGAATAAATTCAAAAAGAAACTCTCTTGTTTCTAGTTCAACTAGGCATTGAGAGATGAAATGATCTGCCTAAACTTTGTACAATTAGTGATGTAAGTGGAAAAATAACTCAGGGATCTTCAATTCTAACCCATGTGTATTTTTTTCTCTTCTTATATATTTTTATTTTTTTTTTGAAATTAATCAGCCTTTATCATGAATTCATAGTGGATATAAAATCATTACTATCCCACTATTTAATCACTTTATGCAAAAACTCAGGACTTTGAGATATCACCCTGACTTTATTGTTATTGCCAGTTGAAGATTACTACTTGAGATAAGTTGATGTGAAAAATATATTGAAAATCCCATATGAGGAGGCCTATTCTGATCCTGTACCTTTATACTGTTTCTCCACAGAGAAAAGAAGCTTCATTCTTTGAATGAGTGTTGTCTGCTAAGTCAGAGCTACACTTGAGATGAAACTCTTGATTAAAGGTTAAATGTGGGATGAGGGAGTGGTGGGGAGGTCCTGTGCTAATGACAAGGATAAAGGGATTTTATACTTGGGGAAAACTTTAATCTTCAGATAAATTTAGATGATCAAGTAATTGTTTCTCATTCAATCTATTATTTTATGTAAATGTTTTTATGCTTTCTATTGTCTGTTTTTATTCAATGTCAAATCAAATGTATAATTTTTGTCTGACTTTTATATAAATTCAGTTTAAATCAATTAATGTTTACTGATTCCTTCCTCTATCTAGAATTCTGTTATACTGATTTTCTGGGAAAGTAGAGATACACAAAAGAATTTTTCTGCTTTCAGAGTATCAGAATCACCTGTGCTTTTCTCTAATGCAAATTTCTTTTTTTTTTCTGAACAAAGAACTTTAATTTCAGGTAAAGTAAACTATGTTTTCCACAGTGAATATAGACTATTTATAAAATCAGAAACAAGTCCTAAAAAAATCCACATACAGATAGCTAACAAATACATAGCCCAGTACCTCTAAAGGTTAGTACTTCTACATCTTTTTTTTTTACATTATTTTATTTTTTCAGTGTTCCAAGATTCATTGTTTATGCCCCACACCCAGTCCTCCATGCAATTTGTTCCCTCAATAACCACCTCCAGGTTCACCTATCCCCCATCTCCCTCCCTTCCGAGACCCTCAGTTTGTTTCTTAGTCCTAAGTCTCATGATTCATCCCCTCCCTGATTTACCACAGTTAAAACACTTCCTTTCCTTCTCCCACTGTCCTCCATATTACTCCTTATGCTCCACAAGTAAGTGAAACCATATGATATGATTTTCTCTGCTTGGCTTATTTTACTCAGCATAATCTCCTCCAATCTGGTTCGTGTTGCTCAAAAGTTGGGTGTTCATCTTTTCTGATGGAGGCATAATATCCCATTGTATATGGACCATATATTCTGTATCCATTTGTCTGTTGAAGGGCACCACAGTTTGGCTCTTTCCACAGTTTGGTGATTGTACCCATTGTTGCAATGAACAGTGGGGTACATTTGGCCCTTCTTTTCACTACATCTGTGTCTTTGGTGTAAATACCCAGTAGTGCAATTGCAGGGTCATATAGTAGCTGTATTTTTAATTTTTTAAGAACTCTCCACACTTTTTCAAAGTGGCTGCAACAACTTGCATTCCCACCAACAGTGTAAGAAGGTTCCCCTTTCTCCACAACCTCTCTTAACACTTATTGTTTCCTGTCCTGTTAATTGTGACCATTCTGACTGGTGTAGCTGGTATCTCAATGTGGTTATGATTTGAATTTCTCTACTAGCTAATGGTGATGAGCATTTTTCATGTGTCTGTTAGCCATTTGTATTTCTATGGAGAAGTGTCTGTTCATGTATTCTCCTTTTTTGATGTGATCTTTTTTAGGGGGTGGTGAATTTGAAGAGTTCTTTATAGATCTTGGATATCAAGCCCTTTGTCTGTAGTGTCATTTCCGAATATCCTCTCCCTTTCTGTGGGTTGCCTATTTGTTTTGTCAACTGTTTGCTTTGCAGTGCAGAAGCTTTTTATTTTGATGAAGTCCCAAAAGTTCATGATTGCTTTCATTTCCTTTGTCTTTGGAGAAATATCTTGAAAGAAGTTGCTATGGCCAATATCAAAGAACTTACTGCTTAGGTTTTCCTCTAGGATTTTGATGATTACTGCCACACATTGAGGTCTTTCATCCATTTTGAGTTTATCCTCGTGTATGGTGTAAGAGAAGGATTGAGTTTCATTCGTCTATACAAAGCTGTCCAATTTTCTCAGCACCATTTATTGAAGAGATGGTCCTTTTTCTGTTGGATATGTTTTCCTGCTTTGTCGAAGATTATTTGACCATAGAGTTGAGGGTCCAAATCTGGACTCTCTACTCTGTTCCATTGGTCTACATGTCTGTTTTTGAGCCAGAATCATGCTGTCTTGGTGATCATAGCTTTGTTATAAAGCTTGAAATCAGGCAATGTGATGCCCCCAAATTTGTTTTTCTTTTTCAACATTTCTTTAGCAATTTGGAGTCTTTTTGGTCCCATATAAATTTTAGGAATGTTTGTTCCAATAGTTTGAAAAATGTTGGTGGAACTTTGATCAGGATGGCATTGAAAGTATATAGATTGCCCTGGGCAGTATAGACATTTTAACAACATTTATTCTTCCGATCCATGAGCATGGAATGCTCTTCCATCTTTTGTGTCTTCTTCAATTTCTTTCATGAGTGTTCTATAGTTCCTATAGTACAGACCCTTGACTTCCTTAGTTAGGTTTATTCCAAGATATCTTGTAGTTTTTGGTGCTATAGTAAATGGAATCGATTCTCTGATTTCCCTTTCTATATGTTCATTGTTAGTGTATAAGAACACAACTGAATTCTGTGAATTGATTTTGTATCCTGCCACATTACTGAATTGTTGTGTGAGTTCCAGTAGTTTGGGGGTAGGGTCTTTTGGGTTTTCCATATAAAGTATCATGTCATCAGTGATGAGAGAGAGTTTGACTTCTTTGCCAATTCGAATACCTTTTATTTCTTTTTGTAGTCTGATTGTTGTTGAATGGACAGGACTTTTATTTTTTAAAGATTTTATTTATTTGACAGAGAGAAACACAGCCAGAGAGGGAACACAAGCAGGGGGAGGGAGAGAGGGAGAAGCAGGCTTCCTGCCGAGCAGGGAGCCTGATGGGGGACTCGATCCTGGGTCTCCGGGATCATGACCTGAGCCGAAGGCAGTTGCTTAACCAACTGAGCCACCCAGGCGCCCCTAGGACAGGACTTCTAACACTATGTTGAACAATAGTGGTGAGAGTGGGCATCCTTGTCTTATTCCTGATCTCAATGGGAAGGCTGTCAGTTTTTCCCCATTGAGAATGATATTTGCTGTGGGTTTTTTGTAGATATATTTTATGGGGTTGAGAAATGTTTCTTCTATCTCTATATTTCAAAGAATTTTCATCAGGAACAGATGCTGTATTTTGTCAAATACTTTCTCTGCATCAATTGAGATATCACACTGATTGATTTGTGAATGTTGAACCACCCCTGCATCCCAGGAATAAATCCCACCTGATCATGGTGCATAATTGTTTTAAAGTACTATTGGATCCTATTAGCTAGAATCTTGATAAGACTCTTGGCATCCATGTTCATCAGGGATATTGGTATGAAATTCTCCTTTTTGATGGGGTATTTGTCTGGTTTGGGGATTAAAATAATGCTGGCTTCATAGAAAGAGTCCAGAAGTTTTCCTTATTCTATTTTTTGAGACAGCTTCAGGAGAATAGGTATTATTTTTCCTTTGAATGTTTGGTAGAATTCCCCAGGGAATCCATCAGATCTTGGGCTCTTGTTTTTTGGGATGTTTTTGATGACTGTTTCAATCTCATCACTAGATATTGGTCTATTCAAATTGTCAATGTCTCCCTGTTTCAGTCTTGGAAGTTTATAGGTTTCCAGGAATGCACTCATATCTTTTAGATTGTTTAACTTATTAGGCTATAACTGTTGATAATAATTTCTGAAGTTTGTTTCTAATCCTTGGTGTTAGTGGTGATATCTCTCCTTTCATTCATAATTTTATTAATTTGGGTCCTCTCCCTTTTCATTGAGATTAGTTTGGCCAGTGGTTTATCAATCTTATAAATTTTTTCAAAGAACCAGCTTCTGGTTTTGTTGATGCGTTCTACTATATCTCTACTTTCTAATTCATTGATCTCTGCTCTAATCTTAATTATTTCCTGTCTTGTATGTGGGGTTGGTTTAATTTGTTGTTAATTTTCCAGTTCTTTATGGTGTAAGGAGAGTTGGTGTATTCGGAATTTTTCAATTTTTTTGAGTGAGGCTTGGTTGGCTATCTATTTCCACCTTAGGTTTGCCTTTGCTGTATCACACAGGTTTTGGATTGATGTATCTTCATTCTCATTGGTTCCATGAAATGTTTAACTTCTTCTTTGATTTCCTGGTTGATCCAAACATTCTTGAGCAGGATAGTTTTTAGCTTCCAAGTGTTTGAATTCATTCTAAACTTTTTCTTGTGGTTGAGTTTCAGTTTCAAGGCATTATGGTCAGAGAATATGCCGAGAATAATCTCAATCTTTTGGTATCAGTTCATCCCTGATTTGTGACCTAATATATGGTCTATTCTGGAGAAATTTCCATGGGCACTTTAGAAGAATGAGTATTCTGCTGTTTTGGGGTAAAATGTTTTGAATATATCTATGAGATCTATCTGGTCCATGTGTCATTCAAGGCGCTTGTTTCTTTGTTGATATTCTGTTTAGATGATCTGTCCATTGCTGAGAGTGGTGTGTTAATATCTCCTACAATTAATGTGTTCGTATCAGTATGATTTTGCTTAAGAGTTGGCTTATGTAGTTGGCTGCTCTCATGTTGGGGGAATAAATATTTACAATTGTTAGATCTTCTTGGTGTATAGACCCTTAAAGGATGATGTAATTGGGGCCCAGTTGGTTAAGCGACTGCCTTTGGCTCAGGTCATGATCCTAAAGCCCTGGGATTGAGCCCCATATTGGGCTCTCTGCTCAGCCAGAGGCCTGCTTCTCCCTCTCTCACTCCCCCTGCTTGTGTTCCCTCTCTCACTGTGTTTCTCTCTGTCAAATAAATAAAGTTTTTAAAAAAAGAATGATGTAGTGTCCTTATGTATCTTCTACTACAGTCTTCAGTTTAAAATCTAATTTATCTGATATGAGAATCACTACCCCTAAGTTTCTTTTGAGGTCCACTGGCATGAATGATGGTTCCCCATCCTCTCACTTTCAGTCCAGATGTATCTCTAGATTCAGAATGTGTCTCTTGTAGACAACATATGAAGAGGTCCTGTCATTTTATCCAGTCTGCAACCCTGTTCCTTTTTATTTTAGTCCACTCACATTGAGAGTGATTATTGATAGATGTTTTTATTGACATCATGTTGCCTGTGAAGTTCATGTTTCTATAGATTACCTCTGTAAATTTCTGTTCTGTGTCACTCTTGGGTTCGTTTCTCTTTTATAGAACCCCTCTAGGTATTTCTTGTAGTGCTGGCTTGGTGGTTGCATAATCTTTTAGACCTTGGCGGTCCTGGAAGCTCTTTATCTCTCCTTCCATTTTGAAAGCAACCTTGTTGGGTACATTATCCTTGGTTTCATATTTTTTTCATTTAATTTTTTGAGTATGTCTTTCCAGCCCTTTCTGGCTTGCCAGGCTTCTGTGGACAGGTCTGATGTTATGTTGATGGTCCCCCTTCTGTACATAAGAGATCTCTTCCCCCTGGCTGCCCTTAAGACATATTCTTTGAATTTATGTTTCACAAATTTCACACTTATGTGCCTGGAGGATTTTCTAGCCTTGTTGATCTTGAGGGGGTGTCCTCTCTGCCTGTAGAACAGGAACATCTGTTTTGTTCCCAGACTAGGGTAATTTTCACTCAGGATTTGTTCTACTCTATCTTCTAGTCTTCTCTCTCTCTCATCTCCCTCAGGGATCCCAATAATTCTGATATTGAGCATTTCATGGTGTCATTTATCTCTCTAATTCTTTCATGGGATTTTAGCTGTTTGTTTCAAGATCTCCTACTCCACCTTCTCAATCTGTCTTCTAGATCACTAATACAATCTTCTGCTTCACTTATCCTAGCTATTAGAGTATTTAGATTAGATTGGATCTCATTGATATAACCATTGCTTGGATAATTGCTACCCTGAATTCCATTTCTGTCATATTGATTATGTCCATATCCAGTAGTTCTTTGACAGGAGTTGCAGTCTCTGAGTTTTCTTCTGTTGAGAGTTCCTCCTCGAGTCATTTTGGGAGGGGTGTTTGAGGGGATGTATAGCTGAATATATCAAGCACGATCCAGGCAAGTTACCCATTGGAAGGTTTTGGAGCAATCAGAAGTCACCACCGAAAAGGAAGAAGAAAGAAAAAAGGATAAAAAAGAAGCAAGAAAAAATCCAGCCACAATGGGCCCATATGGCACAAAAACAAAAAAGAATAAACAAAAAGACCATCAAAAGTAGAAGTCAGAGGTAAAAAGCAAAAAGCAAAATCCAGCCCAAACAACCCCCAAGAATAATATTTATATAGTACAAAGGCAAAGAACAAATACACAGAAACACTGACAGAAGAATAAGATGGGAAGGTGAGTACAAGCTCTCATTACAGGTGAGGAACATATTTTAGTGTATCTTGTTATTATTGTTAGAGTGTGTATCTTGTTATTATTGTTAGAGGACTCAACTTTCTAGAAATATAGGGAAATTAAAACTGGTTTATATATAGGGGTACTATTGAATAGGAATGAAGGATTACCTTGAAGCTTAAATCTATATGTATATTTAAAAGAAAAAGAGAAACAAACACAGGCATAGGTATGCAAAAAATTTGTTAAAAAGTTATTATGGAATGTTGTATTAAGTATCAAGTTGTAATAATAAGTGGGTTAAAAAATAAAAGAACAAGAATCATAGAATGAATTTCAAATTTACAAAAAAACTTAAAAAAATAAAAAAATGAAAATAAAAAAATAAAAATGAAAAGGAGTTAAAAAAATAAAGTGAAAAGCTGTATGTATAAAATATATAGGTTTTGAGGTAGTACCAGGAGCTTAATATATTGTTTTTTCCCCTAATGTTGGGATATTACAGTTTTATAGAGATCTTTAGTGGTTGTCCTTTTGTTCTTCTGGCTTGCCTTCTGGGAGTGGGGGCTGCCACATTGTTTTTTAGTCACTGTTGCTTGGGCTGAGTCTCCATGCCCCCATCAAGAGTCTGGGCTCCATGGAAACTGGTTTTTCAGGCCTTTGTTCTCTGAGGTTTTTGTTCTTTTGTGGCTTTTTGCAATTTTTTGGAGAGTCAGAGCAAAGTAAGCTGTGTGCAGCTCTAAGCTCTCCTCTTAGAGAGAAGCTTCAGTCAGCTCCCTTCTGGATGGTCTGGGACACACAGACTCCCCCTCTGCACTCTCTCCTACCCTGCCACCTCTCACAGGTAGCACACATTCCCAGTTGCCAGCCAGAGTGGCACTCAAGGACCCTGTTTGTCTTTTCACCCCCATGCCAAAGAAAGCATGAGTGATATTGGTTTGTGTGAGTTTGTCGCTGTCAGGACTGCTTTCTGGAACCCACACCCATGCTGGGTGTTCTCTGACCTGGCAGGAGGCTGTGGGAAAAGTGACCTCCAGCACATATTGCATGCTCCTAGCCCAAGTTGTGGTGCAAGTGCAGTTTCAGGGAACCTCCACTGCTGGGTTTACTCAGGTGCCAGGGAGCACCCTCTACCACATGTCCCAGACTGCAGTTTTAGCCATGAGATTCCTTCAGTTGTCTCTTAATACCTTTTGTTTTTGAGTGCTTTAACCAGACTGAAAGTTGATGCTGGTCCCCAAGCACAGGGTACTTTCATATTGGGGTATTACTTTCCAATGGATCACTTCTGGTAGCTCCCTCCCCCTTCTGTTTCTCCTCCAAAATCCATCTGAGTGCTCCCGCTCCACTTTACCTCTCCACTGATGCTCTTCACCCCCATAGAGATCCAAAAGTGTATAGTCTTACATCTCAGGCTAATTTCATGGGTGTTCAGAGTATTCTGGTAGAATTTAGCTCATTTTGGGGGACCAGTTGAGAGGTCCCCTACTTCTCTGCCATCTTGCCCCCCCAGTCACTAATGCAAATTTCTAATGGATCAAATCAAAAATTTAATTTCAAGAAAGGCCAAGAAGTAAGATGATGAAACTTTAAACTTTTATTTATATAAGAGACCGTAGGACATTTTTAGATGAATTCAAGGGAAATGGGAGATTTCAGTGGTCTACCAAATTAGAACCTGTTCTGATGTCATGTTCTATTATGGTGTCCTTTTGGAGCTCTGGCACAAGTTTTGGAAGCTGAGATTAACTTCATTGACAGGGTCATCTAGAATTACTTCCCTCCTACAGTTTCCCTCACTCACCAGTACCATAGAAGGTCAACTTTTTGGTTAGAGGGACATGTTCTTCAATTGACCTTAGTTTGTGGAAAAGCATTCCTCCCAGAGAAGACATTGGAGGTGCCATTCTTTCCCCTACTCTGCTCTGCTTACCATGCAACTGAGATGCAGAGTATAGTGACTATTTTGTGACCATGAGAGAAGTACAAAGAGAATGACAAAGATATAAATTGTGACCTGGAGCTGATAAACCACTGCCAGGAGCTGCCTACTTCCAGATTCCTTGTTTTTGAGAAAAATAAATCCTAATTTGTTTAAGAAAAATTTTAACGACACTGTAAATGATTCAGAGAACCAGATCTTGAGCCAGACTTCCCAGCTTTAAATACCAACATTGTTACTCGCTAGTCACGTGGGCCAGCGCAAGTCATTTAATCTGCCTCTGCCATGATCCACTTATGTATAAAATGAGGATAATAGCACATATCTTTGGGGCTTTGGGGGTTTTTCAGTGTACTAATCCCCCACAGACAATCATACTCCATTGGGAAAACCATTTTAAGTCACAGACTACTTGAAATACTATCTACCGGAAAACTGGAAACGGTCTATTGTGCCAAAGTTTTCAGAATCTTTATCTTAAAATTCACTCCAAGACAGCCAAAAATTCTGAAGCACCACCTCCATAATCTGTCAAAAACTCTAAATAAGGTGGCATAACTTCAGACAAAGTACTAGAGAGAAGACGTTTGGGTTTTGTTACATGGTTCAGTTTAATTCACATCAGAAGAAATAAAGTGGCTATGGTTATACTGTAGATATTAATATCAATATTAAATTCCATGGGTCTATATGTAAAAGCAGGAACTCTTTTAGTGACTTAGAATTGTAATATTTTAGATATTATTGACAGGTTCTTTATTTCAAAAAAATCTTATGTTGAAAAATATAATACTGCTAAAAAATGTAAGTCCTCTATAAACTGACCGATGCTATCTCAATAAAACACAAAAAATATTTTGAAGGTCATTAGTAGTATAATTCTGAAATATAAATGTATTTCAAAGAGCCAAGAATAGTGAAGATACCCTTAAGAAGAGCAATGAAGGGGAATTTCCTCTTCTAAATATCAGAATTTATTGTAAAGCTGCAGTAGTTAAGACAGTGTGACACTGTTCCAAGGATAGACATTTAGATTAATGAGATAGTATAGAAAACCTAGAAACAACCTAATGCATATTTTCACACTTGATTTTTAAAAACTTGGTATAGCAAGTGATAAAAAAAGGATAGTATTTTAGATAAATGTATATCTTATTGAAAAAATAATTAAAGTTGTCCTTGATTTAAAAAAAATCAAGCTAAGGTAGACTGTGGATTTAAATATAAAAAATAAAACAAAACTCTTCAATAAGGTAATAAGGGAAAATATTTTATGACCTTGGGGAAAGAGAAAGATTTCTTAAATAGGACCCAAAAAGCACTAATCATAAAGGAAAAGATAGGTAATTCAAACTACATTTAAATTAAAACTGTCTATTCCTCAAAGGGCACTATTATAAAAATGCAAAGACAAACCATAGACTGAGAAAGATGTCTGCAATGTATGTAATCAGCAAGAGTCATCTCCAGAATATCAAGAGTTCCTAACAAATCAATAAAAGACTGACAACTCAACTGAAAAACGGGGAAGTGATCTAAGCAAGGATATTTTCAAAGTATTTCTAAATGGACAATGAATATATGAAAACCTTATTAGTAACTTTATTAGTAATCAGAAAAAATGCGAATTAATGGAAAAGATAGTCATCAACAAATGTTAGTGAAGATGCTAAGCATAAATTATCATCAGCTTAGAAATTATCTTGTGTCATTAGTTAGAGTTGGAAACAAGTATTCACGATGACTAGGGTGATCATGTTTTGGAGAACAAAAGAAGACTCTAACCAGATAAGACACCAGAACAGCAGACATAAGCAGGGACTGTTCCAGGCAAACCAGGATATTTGTTCATATCAGTTCTCTTACCCAGTAATGCCACTCCTAGGAACACCAAGACACAGGAACAAGAAGGTCCTGCATATATAAAGGGTCAAAACTGGGAACAATCCCAATATCCATCCACTTAGAGTATATACATAAAGTGTGATGTATTCACACAATAGAAGATTATAGTAAGGATTAAATGAACTAGAGTTACATGCAACAACATAATCTCACCTAATGTTGGGGGAGAAAAGTCAGACACAAAAAGTACATATAGTATAATTTTAGGAAATGCAAACCATAATGTGTTAACATAATTGGCAGAATCAGGGCCAACCAAAGATTTCCACACGCTAATATCCCCAAACCTGTGATTATATAAACATGACAAAAGAGATATTGCAGATGTGATTAAGGTTAAGGATTTTGAGATTAAGAGATTTTCCTGAAATATTCTGAAGGCCCAATGTAATTACAAGGGTCCTTAAAAGTGAAAGAAGCAGAAGTCAGATTCAGAGTTGTAACTAAGGAAGGAAGGTCAAAGTAATGTCATGTGAAAAAGACTCAATTGTGCATTACAGTGGCTTTGAAGATGAAGGGTCAATGGTCCAAGGAATGTGGGTGACCTCTAGAAGGTGAGAAAAGCAAGAAAAATGGATTATCTCTTAAAATCTCCAAAAAATAATGCAGAGCTGCCTACATCTTGGCTTTAGAATTTCTGACTTCCAAAACTGTTAGATAATAAATTTGTGCTGTTTTAAGTCAATATATTGGTAACAATTTTCACAACAGCAATAGAAAACAGTCACCTTTCAGAAAGAGGGACCACAGGGAAAGGGAGTTTGAGTAGTTGTGAAGCACTGTTTCTGGATCTAGCTAATCATGATACAATTGATCCTTGTACAAAGGATAACTCCTGAATCATATATTTATTTACATGTGTGCTTTTCTCAAGTGTGTTACCACACACACACACACACACACACCCCTACTACTTAATGAGGAAAAGAGGCAAAATACTCAGAGCTATTACCACAATAGGATCATGACCCAAGTAATACAGTTTTGGAATATAGGTGAGGTTTTGGTGGCATAGAGTCTGGATCCAGCAACTAAGAAAGAATTCTTGAGATGTCTTTGGTGCAAAATGATGGTTTATTAAAGCCTGGGGACAGGACTCATGGGTGGAAAGAGCTGTTGCACTGGGATCTTGAGGAGTGGCTTATTATATACTTAGGAGTTGGGGAGGTAAGGACAAAGGAGGTGTCCAGAAAGACTTTCATATGCTAATGAAGACTCTCAGGATACTGGAGTCCTGGTTATTGTCAAGCCAAGGCTGTTTTCTCTCTAATGAGGCACTAAAGTGAAGACAGTTTAGAGTTTTCTGGAGGAGTGTTACATTCCTCTTATCACATGTCCTTGTCAATGGGCTTTAGGTTTAGAAGAAATTCAACTTTATTTAGATTTTCTCTGCTTCAGCCTCCTTCAATTTTATGGAGAGGAGGTGATGTTAGGGCTTCAGGAACTGAGGTATGGGTCTCCGGAACTTAAGCTATTGATAAGATAGTTTTTTCCTCATAAATCACTAGAACATTTGTAAACTGAAGGAGACTTCTGTCCTGCAGTGATCTCTATTAGTTAACCATTTGTTCTTTTAGGGCAGCCAGGAGTGCCTGAGGAATGTCATACCTATCAGATGGGGGAGGGGAAGATAGTGTCCCAGCTTCAGTTTTGTCCTCAGCTAACCTTTTGCTCCCTCAGCACAAGGCCCACTCATATAGTTAACTCAGGAAGGCACAGTTTCTCCCATGATTCAAGTTAATATAAGAAGCTCAAACTTGGGGCACCTGGGTGGCTCAGTGGGTTAAAGCCTCTGCCTTCAGCTCAGGTCTCAGGTCATGATCTCAGGATCCTGGGATCGAGGCCTGCATCTGGCTCTCTGCTTGGCAGGGAGGCTACTTCCTCCTCTCTCTGCCTGCCTCTCTGCCTACTTGTGGTCTCTCTCTGTCAAATAAATAAATAAAATATTTTTTTAAAAAAGAAGAAGCTCAAACTTAGCACAAGACAGGAGGTATGAAGATACCTCATTTCAAAGCTCCTAGCAAATAACTACATTTTTAAAAGATTTAGAGCATTGTCTTTTATGTTTTTTTTTTTAAGATTTTATTTATTTGACAGAGAGAAACACAGCCAGAGAGGGAACACAAGCAGGGGGAGTGAGAGAGGGAGAAGCAGGCTTCCTGCTGAGCAGGGAGCCAGATGTGGGACTTGATCCCAGGTCTCCAGGACCATGATCTGAGCCGAAGGCAGTGGCTTAACCAACTGAGCCACCCAGGTGCCCCGTCTTTTAGTTTTTAATTGACTATCCTCTGCAAGAGGTGAGGTCTATGAAATTTCCAGCACAGCATCTGAGGCAGAGACATGAACTCCAAATCCAAATTTGGAGATTTTTTTTTTCTGTTTTGGGATTCTGTAAGGCAGGCAATCAGCACTTAGCCTTAAATTTACCAACAAATGATGTTTCTTCTAATAGCAAGTGTGATGTGTTGTCTCAACTACCATACTGATTTCTGAAAACCATGCTTTGTAAAAAAGTACCTGATTCATACACACTCCATGAAGAAGGGAAGATGCAAAAGAGGACATTCTTTTTTCTATTATTTTTTAAAATCTTTTTTTCATTTATTTATTTTTAAGATTTTATTTATTTATTTGACAGAAAGAGAGAGAGAGAGATCACAAGTAGGCAGAGAGGCAGGCAGAGAGAGAGAGAGGAGGAATCAGGCTCCTTGCCAAGCAGAGAGCCTGACATGGGCCTTGATCCCAGGACCCTGGGATCATGACCTGAGCTGAAGGCAGAGGCTTTAACCCACTGAGCCACCCAGGTGCCCCAAAAGAGGACATTCTTATTAACCATAGGGAGCAATATGGGAAAAATGAGCTAGGGAATGTTATGCCACAGTTGTTTGCCCTGTTGGAGTAACTGAAAATTAAAAAAAAACAATCAGATTTAAGCATTAGATACATGGTAATGATAAAAGTCTTGCATACTGCTCCAAAAATTTATTAAGAAAATTACTCTATAGAAGACCAAAGAGGGTGGGGGAGGTTTTTTATTTGTAATCAAGTATTTTCAAATATCCTGGTGCCCCACTGAATACTCACATGCTTCCACAAAATAATCACACTTGCCCTATTGTTATCACTGTGAATTAATTAGACATGGTATGAATTAATTAGGAGGTGGGGATACTCAAAATATTCATCACATTTTCTACCATAGTAAAAAACTAGAAATTTGTTCAATGTAAATTAATAAAATATGGATAGTATTTAAGATATAATGATGTAGCATCAGAGGCAAATAAGAACATGATGTTAATCTAATCTGCAATTTCAATTAAGTAAAATATATATAGCTAATACACACACACACACACAAAAAAAAAAACAGAAAAAAAGCACAATTGAAATGAGTCACATTCAAGTTTGATGATTGCAGGTGGTTAATTTTTATCATTTTTGACACTTCCTGTAATTTTATTATATTGATTTTATATAAATGTAAAGGATTTATTGCATTAAAGAGATCTCATCATAGGATTCCTTCAATAATGAGTTCCTCATTTATAAAATAATTTAATTATAAATATTTAAATTAAAAGAATAATATTTAAGTAGTGTATATATCACTGCAATAAAGGGCACCTGTCCCTGTCAAGCTTTATGAAGAAAGAACTTGACTGGAGTGATAATCTGGTCATAGTGATGTATTTTAGGATACATGTGAGGTTTGATGGGGTGAGGTCCAGAGATGATGGCAAAGAAAGAATTCTTGAGTCATCTTTGGTACAAAAAGATGACTTTATAAGCAGGAACAGGACCCATGGGCAGAAAGAACTGCACTGAAGTTGAGTATATACTGTGGGTCTGGAAGAGGTAAAGAAAAAGGGAGGTGAGGCACCTGGGTGACTCATTTGGTTAAGCGACTGCCTTCAGCTCAGGTCATAATCCCAGAGACCAAGGATCAGCCCCGCATCAGGCTCCCTCCTCCGTGGGAAGCCTGCTTCTCCCTCTCTCACTCCCCTCTCTCACTCCCCTCTCTAGCTTGTGTTCTCTCTCTCATTGTGTTTCTCTCTGTCAAATAAATAAATAAAAATCTTCAAAAAAAAAAAAAGAAAAAGAAAAAGGGAGGCTTTCAAAAGAACTTTCATACACTAAAGAGGACATGAGGTGGAAAACTCCTGGGCCCCAGCCCCACCCTATCTGCTGTTCCTCACTGCTCCCCACTGAGACTCAAAAGACTGAATGGCTGTCCCATTTTGGTTAAGAAAAGAAAAACAACAAATTCCCTGGGATGATTTAGCACCCTCCTCTGGCTCTCCCATAGAGATTATACCTCCACAGGAAGAGGGCCAATCAACCATGAGAGACCCCAAAAATGTCCCATTACCATCCCTCATCACCTGTAACCATAAAAACTCACCCCTAACCGTGCTGGGTGCTCAATCTTTGGGGAATGATCTCACTGAGGCTGCCAGCATAATAAAACTGTGTTCTCCTTGATATCTATGAGCCGCTTGAGCTTACTTGGTCACCTCAGATTTTTTCACAACAGACCTACAAGATACTGGAGACCTTGCCATTATCAAATTAAGGTTGTTTTTTTCCTCTAGTATAACATTAACATTAAGACAGTTGGGAACTTCCTTGGAAGAGTGGCACACATATTCCACCCAGGAATGGGGAGGGGGTGGTTGCAAGGTGTGAGCTTATGCATTGTCTTCAGCTAGCCTTCTGCTCCCTCATCAATAGCACCCTTTGCTGTTTAATTCCAGGGCTTGAAAATACCTTGTTTGGGTTTTGCAGGTAAGACATCTGCTTATCTTGGTGTCTGGTTGCTCATTTGGTTTAGCATTTGCCTTCAACTCAGGTCATGATCCCAGAGTCCCAGGATCAAGCCTCAAATGGGGCTCCCTGCTCAGTGGGGAGTCTGCTTCTCCCTTTGCCTTTCACACCCTCTCATGCTCTTTCTTGCTCACTCTCTCTCTCTCTCTCTCTCGCTTTCCCTCAAATAAATATCTACAATCTTAAAAAAAAAAAAAAAAAAAAAAGTTTACTGCCTATGTTCTCTTCTAGGATTTTGATGGATTCCTGCCTCACAATGTGGTCTTTCATCCATTTTGAGTTTGCCTTTGTGTATGGAGTAAGAGAATAGTTTAGTTTTATTCTTCTATATGTAGCTGTCCAATTTTCCCAGCACCATTTATTGAAGAGACTGTCTTTTTTTCCACTGAATATTTTTTCCTGTTTTATTGAAGATGATTTGACCATAGATTTATGGATCCATATCTGGACTCTCTATTCTGTTCCATTGGTCTATTTGTCTGTTTTTGTGCCAGTACCATGCTGCCTTGGTGATCACAGCTTTGTAATAAACCCTGAAGTCAGGTAACATGATGCCCCCAGCTTTGTTTTCTTCTTCAACAATTCCTTAGAAATTCCAGGTCTTTTTTGGTTCTATATAAATTTTAGGATTGTTTGTTCCAATGCTTTGAAGAATGTTGGTGGAATTTTGATCAGAATGACATTGAAAGTATAGGTTGCTCTGGGCAGTATAGACATTTTAACAATGTTTATTCTTCCGATCCATGAGCATGGAATGTTCTTCCATCTTTTTGTGTCTTATTCAATTTATTTCATGAGTGTTCTATAGTTCCTCGAGTACAGATCCTTAACTCTTTGGTTAGGTTTATTCTGATAGGACCTGCTTAGTTTTAGAGTGTTAGGACCTGATTAGCCTGAGGGCAGCTATGACAGGTTCAATAACCCCCTGGTGAGTTAGGCATCTACAGATCTAAGACCCCCTGGTGATTGACGCCTTCACAAGGCCTGTGAAGGCAGATAGGTCAAGGAACCATTTGTGCATCTTGCTTCCTTGCCCCAGTACCAGGAATGTGTGAGCAGTCCAGGAATTGGGGAGGGGGCTAAAAATGTTATCTCACCCAACAGAGAAAATTACTGTGTGACTCATGCTTGCTGTTTGAAATGCTTAAAAACCCCTAGACCCTTGCATTTGGGGTCCTTGCTGAAACCCGCTGCGCCGGGTAGATGCTTGGACCCTAGCTAGCTAGAAATAAACCTCGCTGTGTGATTTGCATTATCCTGAGAGCCTCGGTTTCTCTTTGGGGAGGCAGTCGACATCGAACTTTAACAATTCCTAGGTATCTTATGGTTTTTGGTGCTATAGAAAATGGATTGATTCTCTGATTTCCCTTTCTATATTTTCATTGTTAGTGTATAAGAATGCAACTTTTCTGTGCATTGATTTTTGTGTCATGCCACATTACCAAATTGTTGTATGAGTTCTAGTAGTCCACAGCAACTTCTTTCAAGACACATCTCCAAAGGCAAAGGAGACAAAAGCAAAAATGAACTTTTGAGACTTCATCAAAATAAAAAGCTTCTGTACAGCAAAGGAAACAGTCAACAAAACAAAGAGGCAACTCACAGAATGGGAGAGGATATTTGCAAATGACACTACAGACAAAGGGCTGATATCCAAGATCTATAAAGAACTATTGAAACTCAACATCCAAAAGGATGAACACACCAAAAAAAATGGGCAGGAGGCATGAAGAGTCACTTCTCCATAGAAGATATACAAATGATTAACAGACACATAAAAAAATGTTCATCATCACTAGCTATCAGGGAAATTCAAATCAAAAGCACACTGAGATACCACCTTACACAGTCAGAATGGCCAAAATTAACAAGTCAGGAAACAACAAGTGTTGGAGAGGCTGCAGAGAAAAGGGAACCCTCTTACACTCTTGGTGGGAATGCAAGTTGTTGTAGTCGCTTTGGAAAACAGTGTGGAGATTCCTTAAAAAATTAAAAACAGAGCTGCCATATGACCCTGCAATTGCACTATTGGGTATTTACCCCAAAGATACAGATGTGGTGAAAAGAAGAGCCATATATACCCCAATGTTCATAGCAGCAATGGCCACAATCGCCAAACTGTGGAAAAAGCCAAAGTGCCCTTCAACATATGAATGGATAAAGAAGATGTGGTACATCACCTCTATCAGAAAGGATGAATATCTAACTTTTGTAGCAACATGGACTGGATTAGAAGAGATTATGGTGAGTGAAATAAGCCAACTAGAGAAAGTAAAGTATCACATTGTTTCACTTACTTGTGGTGCATAAGGGGTAATATAGAGGACAGTAGGAGAAGGAAAGGAAATGGGAAGTCTGGTAATTCAGGGAGGGAAAGGAAACATGAGAGACTTTGGACTCAGATACAAGCTGAGGGTCTAGGAGAGGAGAGGGTGGGGGATGGGAGAGCCTGGTGGTGGGTACTGAGGGCACGTATTGCGTGGAGCACTGGGTGTGGGGAATAAACAATGAATCTTGGAACACTGAAAAAATAAAAAAAAATAAAAATTAAAAAAAGACATCAGCTTACCTTGGCATAGCCTGTTCTATTTTTTGTTCAAAGGGGCTGCAGACTGTATCATCTGGGACCTACATAGAGAAAAAGGTGATTCTTGCCAGCAATGGGGCTGGTGAGTTTTCTTTAAGGCACTCTACCCCAAAAGGAAAAAAAAAAAGTCTTCTTTAATAAATGCTGCATGCTCAGGCTACACAGCAGGGTGCAAAAGGGACAAGTAGACTCAATTCAGCAGACATGCTTTGTAATGCAGAACCAGCTTTGTAAATATGTTGACACCATTTGCTGCAGGGAAATGAAGACAAGAGAAGTTTTCACAGCCCTCTACAGAGGTGCTTCCTGCTTACCCTCTCTATCTAATTGCCTGGCATTGTTTTTTGTTGACAGTGTTGTGGCTAATGGCATTATTACCTTCGGGAAATTAGGGGCATAATGCAGAGGATGGGGAACTAATTGGCCAAGATGGGAGCAAAACGCCTAGTGCCAGCTGTTTCCTGATAGCAGGAAGCAAGACCACAAATCAAAAAGAAAAAGGTTCAGAAATCTTGAGATCTTTTTAAAAATAAAGACTAAGGAAAACTGTGGTAGCTCAATGGGCAACAGCCCACTTTATATGTGGGGGATTTCTTTCTTAGAGGTAGATTTATTTGAGATCAGAGCACCTCAAGATTTAAAATGCAGGTTCAGTTGCTGCAGTGTGAAATGAATTGGCTAGGTCCTGCATTCTTCCCCAGCTACCAGGCATGTTGAGACTGCATCTTGAAGGTGATGTAGAAATGTTAGGGTTCAGAGACAACAGCCAAGAAAGTATTCTTAAGACATTTTCAGTGCAAAAAGTGGGTTTTTAAAAACACAGAGACAGGACCTGTGAGCAGAAAGAGCTGCACTGGGGCATTGGGGTTGTGAAGAGCAACTGATCATATATTTGGAATTGAGGGAGGTAAAGACAAAGGGAAATTTCCAAAAGGATTTTCATATGTTAAAGGAGACTCTCAGGGCTCTAGAGGCCTAGCTATTGTCAAGCTAGGATTGTTTTCTCCTCTAGCAAAGCATTAAGAGTAAGACAGTTGGGAGTTTCGGGAGCAATGTCATACTCTGCCTGACTCAAGCACTTACCAATGGGCTGCAGGTTATAAGGAAATTTAATTTTATCTACATTTCATTTGCCTTTGTTCCCCACATAAAAAATATCCTCTCAGTTGCTCTAGGCACATAATAAAAGCTTAAAAAAATGGCCATGATGTTAAACTGAACAAAAATATTATAATAATATTTGGCATTTCTTATGGAAAAAAAGAAAGATGTTTTTAAAATGAGCATCATGCAAAAAGAGAAGAGGATAAACATTCAGAAGTGCCATTGCCAGGTGCCTGGGTGGCTCAGTTGGTTAAACCACTGCCTTTGGCTCAGGTCATTATCCTAGAGTCCTGGGACTGAGTCCCATGTAGGGCTCCCAGCTCCATGGGGAGTCTGCTTCTCCCTCTGACCTTCTCCCTTCTCATGCTCTCTCTCACTCACTCTCTCTCTCTCTCAAATAAATAAATAAAATCTTTAAAAAAAATAAGTGCAGTTGCTAGATTGTATAGTGGTTCTATTTTTAATTTTTTGAGAACACTTATACTGGTTTTTATTGGATCTTGTAAAGATTTCTGCACTCTCATGTTCATTGCACACTATTCCCACAACCTTGGTGTAGAAACAACTTAAATATCCAACAGATGACTGGAATAAAAAATATGTTATATACATACAATGGAATATTATCCAGCCTTAAAGAAGAAGGAAATTCTGCAATATGTAACATGAAAAAACTTGAAAAGATGCTACATGAAGTAAGCCTACAAAAGTAACTGTCACAAAAAGACAGATACTTTATGATTCCATTTACATGAAGTATCTAAAATAGTCAAATTCATAGAAGCAAAGAGTTGAATGGTGGGTACCAGGGCTTAAGGGGAGAGGAAACAGAGAGTTCTAGCAGACATAAAACTTCAGTCAAGCAAGAGGAATAAGTTCTAGAGATATGCTGTACAGCATTGTGCCTGTAGATAACAATACCATATTGTACAATTTAAAATGTGTTAAAAGGGAAGATCACATGGCAAATTCCTACCATAATAAAATGAAATTAAGGAAGAGGGAAAAGAAAGGAAAGAAAGAAAGAGGAGGAAGCGTGGGGGAAAGCCAGTGGTGCTCATTTGGAAATGCTGAAGGGCAGCTGACATTTAGGGTCCCCTCCAGTGCACAAATACCAAATAGTTCAAATACTCTTTGCCCCTGAGTAACTCTGGCTGATCACTTAGAACCTATAGTGGTTTATCAAGACTGTCTCTTTAAATTCAGCTTTCGGTTCTCCCCAGGAGCCTAGCCTATTTCTGCTGAAGGGCTGAGGGTTTCTTTTCTTCTTACTTCAAGCTGTCAAGAATGATCTTTTGCAGTGCAAGAAAAGAGGGTCACGAGGAGAAGTACTTATTCCTGCCTTCTCTTTGACTCTGTTTTCAAAGGAAGGAAAGAAATAGATAGGATAAAATGGGCCCAGGGAAGAAGCAAAAGATTTATCTTTTGATAGAATAGATTTCAAATAGCTTCCTAAAATAAGAGTTGGTTATGCCATATCTAGGTTATAAAGTTCATGTGTTTTAGGAACCTATTTTAAATGCTATAACTACCTGAAAATGTGAACAGAAAGGAAGCTATTTCACAGTTGCCAAAGACTCTATTATCTTTTTCTTTTTTTCCAAATTTAGCTAGAAGGACATATATTTATTTCTGAAACTTCAGGGGTGGTACAACCCCTCACTCCCCAACCCACTTGCAATACCTGGAGCATGGATGAGCAGATAACAGACAGTTAATTTGTATTGTGTGTAGTTTGTTTCCTCAGAAAAATGGGAAGCATGTACCATGCTCTCTCAAGTCACACCTACTTGATTTTTCCATCAGTCTAAGCTGACTATGGATCCAGCAACAAACCAGAGATACCCAGAGACAATTAAGAACAATGCACTGGTTTGGAAATAAGGACAAAAGGTCAAAGAAAGAATGGCTGTATTGAATGGGCATAGGATTCAAACCCAGCATAGGCAGATGTCATTTCTGTGTGAGCTACACCATTCCTTCCATTTCCCTGCTCCTCCCTGTGAGGTTCCCAGACCACCCTATAAAACTGAGCTAAACCAGATGTTTTAGGAGAGACTTGCCCCACATTACACCTTTCCTTGTCACAAGTCATCACCTATGTGTTTCTACCATCTCACCTATGTGTTTAACTTATGAGCATGTTTCTACCATCTCACCTATGTGTTTAACTTTTGAGCATTTTCTTTGCTTCCTTGCCTTCTTTCCAGCTTTCTTTTTTTTATAGATATGTTTTATGTGTTCTCATATTATTCCAACTGCTTTGGAAGTTATACATCCCATTTATACTCCTTGAGAGATTACTCTTAACTATTTAACATGATTATTTAACATAGTTGAAAGTTAATAGATAGCTCTGTTCTGGCCATAGAATACAGGATCCTCTTCCCTGTAAATTCTTGCTAACTCCTATATTTATTGTTTCCCAAAATTTACCTAGCTCAATTTTTAATGTTATTATTTATAATTAATACTTATTTGGATTTGCAAAGATATATGGAGTTCTTATTCATCATTGTTTTCAGTGTCCTAATTTTTGCCTTTTGGATTAATTTCCTTTCTGCTGAAGTTCAAGCTTTAGTTATTCTTTACATTCAAGTTCAGGTTTTTAACTATTACTTATACTTCAAGAATCTCTGAAAATATTGCTTGTTCCCAATAGTTAGTTCCTCTCAGCAGTCTTAAAGTATGATTCCATTTTTTTCTTGAATCTTTAGTTGTTGATGGCCACAGTCCCTGGAAGACTACTAGCTGCCTCTTGTTCTCTTTGAAATCTTAAATCTCAGATTTAGGATGCAAAATTCTCCATTTGTGTTGTCTCCTAACTCTTATTTACATAATTCATTTCCTACTATGATTTGTAATGGCTTTACTGTGAACTCATCCTCAGTGAAGATTATATTCTATGGAAGTCTGTACCATAGAACATAGAGGATTCCTTTAGGATTGCTTTGTGTATACTCTGCCATAGCTTCACAGGTTTCACCTCCATCAACACTAACACTGCTGCAGAAAATAATCAGACTGGCCAGAAACCAAGCAGCACTCAGAGAAGTAGGAGAACTAGGAGTTATTTTACATCAGAGGACCCAGAAGAGTTTGTGTTCAAAATTCTGGGCATAGGGCAGTAGAATTATAGAGCTTTTTTTCTTTTTTTTTTTAAGATTTTATTTATTTGACAGAGAGAAACACAGCTAGAGAGGGAACACAAGCAGGGGGAGTGAGAGAAGGAGAAGCAGGCTTCCCGCCGAGCAGAGAGCCCGATGTGAGACTCGATCCCGGGTCTCCGGGATCATGACCTGAGCCGAAGGCAGTTGCCCAACCAACTGAGCCATCCAGGTGCCCCAGAATTATAGAGCTTTTTATAGGGGAATGGAGAAGGTCAGGTTTCAAGGGCTATGCTGACTTCTGGTAGATGGGTTTGAACAGGGTGAGAGGGGGGTTTACAGAAGCTGAAATTACTGGTTATCTCTTGCTCCCAGTGGGGCTTCTGGTTATCTCTGGCTTATTGTTAGTAACTTCCCATCTTTTGGGGCCTGCTGGCCTGGGCCTGCTCTGGGTTATTTTTTATCTTCAACACCACTGAGACCTCTAACTCTACTACCACCTCCACCACATTTACTTTCACCTTCATCACTACTTCCACCACCACCTTCACCTCCACCAACACTATTACCTCCACCTCCCTCACCACCACTACCTCCACCACCACCGCCAATTCCACTCCACCACTTCTTCTACTTCAAGCTCTATCATGTTCACCAACATATCTACCACCAAAACTACTGCCTTTACCATCACTAGTGTAGAAAAAGTATTAGGGTTTAGAGCCCACAAACAGGAGAGAATAGTTAAGATGTCTTGTGATTTTATTAAAGAATGGGGACAGGACCTGTGGACTGCACTAGTGTCATGAGGAGTATCTGATTATATACTTTCAAGTTGGGAGGAGGTTAGGGATAGCATAAATCTCCAAGAAATTTTGGAAGCAAGGGCTCCCATACCTTGAGAGGGGTAGCTATTATTAAGAAAATGTCATTTATTATTGTCTAATAAATTCTTAGTCATGAGACTCTTCAGATGTGTATCAGTAGGCCATTTGCTTAGAAGATGATTGTTAACATATATCTTGGGGGCTAGAGATAAAAGAAGTTTACAAAGATTTTTTATATGTTGAAGAAGACTTGTAGGATCCAGGGGTGTTGGGATAATGTTAAGCTAAGATTGTCTTTTGCCCTTAGCAAAATATTAGCATCAAGTCAGCTGAGTTCCTAGAGGAATGTTACTCCTGTTTCTAGATCTTGTCAATAGGCTGTTAGTAGTAAAGAAATTTAGTTTTTCTTTTGCCTTTGTTTCTCACATCAAGATACACATATTTCTATAATATAACATTAAACTAAAATAGCTTTCTTCTTAGTTTCAGTGAAGAAAATAAAGCAGATGACAAATACCCCTATAACCTAGATCAAGGTGCTCAGGTAACAATGCTGAATTTACTAAGTGATTTTAAAGCCAGTTCTGGGGGAGAAGCAAAATGGTGGAGGAGGAGATCTAAATATCATCAGGTCCTAGGAGTTCAGCTGGATGGTTATCAAACCAGCTGGAACACCTACAGACTCAACAGGAGATTGAGAGAAGAAGAGCACCAATTCTGGGAACAGAAAAGCAAACACTTTCTGGATGGTAGGATGCATGAAGAAGTGAATCATAGGGAAAAACTGGGAAGACACTCATAGGGGAGGTGCTAGCTCCTGCAGTGGAGCACAAAATCAGAACGTTTAGAAGTCTACTCCACTGAGGGACATCACCCCAGAGGCTAAGTGGGGGGGGGTAGGGCCCTCGCTGGGACAGTGTGGTCTCAGGACACGTGGGGTCACAGAAGGACCTGGGGTGCCTGAGTGTGGCAGAACTCCCAAGAATCAGAGCAGGGAAGCCAGCTACATAGACAGAGTCAAGGAGTGGGATCTTAGCTCAGGGTTACTTTAAACCATGACCCAAGGTGCAGTAGGCCACTGCTTTTCCAGCATAAACCCCACAAGTGGCAGAACTGAGGAACCCTCCCCTTCCTCCACTGAGAGGGGCAGTTCAGAAACACACTACAGAAATATGTTAGGTTTGGAGACTCCAAATGGGGCTGAGCATCTGAGGTAGAAATTCTTGGTTACAGACTGGGTGAGCACAGAATGCAGCAGGAGACCAGGGAGACAGTCATGATCAACTGCTTTTCTCTGAAGGCACACTGAGAAGTGGGGCCCCAGGAACTTGGCTCCTCTGGGCCAGAGACTGGGAGACTGCCATCTTCATTCTCCTCCTCCAAAGCTGTATAGAAAGCATTAAGGGAACAAAAGCTACCAAGAGTGAACCTGAGCAGATTTCTTAGCCTGATGCCTGGCAAGGGTGGGGCAGTTCAGCCTCAGTCAGAGACATTTAAGAATCACTACAACAGACCACTTCCCCTGAAGATTAGTGAGAACATCCAGCCAAGACCAAGTTCACTGATCAATGAAAACTGCAGAATTTCAGAACTAGGAGAAAGCATCAGGAAGAATGCATGGCTTTTTCCCTATGATTTTTCCATATACATATAGATTTTTCTTTATTTAACTTTGGGATATTAGTTTCTTCTAATAGATAAAAATATACCATAAATATAGCACATGACTTTGTTCTAGTCTCTAGCCTCATCACATTCTTTTCTTTCTTTTTGTCTTTTTTCAACCAACTTCTTATCTTACAATTCCTTTTCTTAGAAACTTTTTAAAATCTTCATCTTTACAGTCATATTCCATCCCTTCATCATGTATACCCTTATTTTTGTACATATATACATTTTTCTTTCTTTAAAATTTTGGGAGGCAGTTTCTTCTAGCAGACCAAAATATACCCCAAATCAACTGTGTGGGTCTGTTCCATTCTCCAGTCTAATTATATACATATTTAATTATATATATAATTATCTATCTCTCTCTCTCTTTAGATATATATATATAATGTATATATATTATATATACACATATATATGTATAATATATGTAAATATATATGTATATATATAAATATATATGTATAATATATATGTAAATATATGTATATATATATATATATATATATAAAGAGAGAGAGAGAGGAATTCTTTTCTTTGGGAGGAAATTTTTTCCTTTCTTTGGGAGGAAATTTTGGGAGGCAGTTTCTTCTAACAGACCAAAATATACCCCAAATCAACTGTGTGGGTCTGTTTTATTCTCCAGTCTAATTATATATATATAATAATCAGAAGAAGGTCTCTTCTGATTTGGTTAGTGTATATTTTTTCTGGGGTCATCACTACCCTTTTAGTATTTTGTTCTCTCATTCATCTACTCTTATCTGGATAAAATAACAAGGTAGAAAAACTCACCTCAAAAAAAAAAAAAAAAGAACAAATGCATACTGTAGGCTAGGCACCTAATCAATAGGGACATTAGTAATATGCCAAAACTAGAGTTCAGAATGATGATTATCAAGGTGGTAGCTGGACTCAAAAAAAGCATGAAAGTTATTAGATAATCCCTTTCTGGAGAAAGAAAAAGAACTAAAATCTAGCCAGATTGATATCAAAAAAGCTATTTATGAAGTGCAATAAAAAATGGAGGCTCTTACTCCTAGGATAGTGAGGCAGAAGAGAGAATTGGTGATATTTAAGACCAAAAAAATGGAAAATAAAGAAGCTGAGAAAAAGAGAAACAAACAACTATTGGACAATGAGGGGAGAATTTGAGAGATAAGTGATGCCATAAGATGAAACAATATCAGAATAATTGGGATCCCAGAAGAAGAAGGGGGTCAGAAGGTATATTGGAACAACTTATAGAAGAGACTTTCCCAAATTTGGTGAAAGGAACAAGCATCAAAATCCAGGAGGCACAGAGCACTTCCCTCAAAATCAGTAAAGATAGGTCCACATGCCATCACCTAATATTAAAACTTACAAGTCTTAGTGACAAAGAGAAAAATACTGATGGAAGCTTGGGAGAAAAGGTCTGTAACTTACAATGGCAGAAATATTAGATTGGCAGCAGACCTATACACAGAGACCTGACAGGCCCGAAAGGACTGGCACGATATATTCAGAACACCAAATGAGAAAAACATGCAGCCATGAATACTATATCCAGTTAGGCTGTCATTGAAAATAAGAGGCATAAAAATCTTCCAGAACAAAAAAAAACTAAAAAAATTTGAAAACACCAAACCATTCCTGCAAGAAATATTGAAAGGGGTCCTCTAAGCAAAGAGAGAGCCTAAGAGTAACAGACCATAAAGGAACAGAGGCAATATACCATAACAATCACCTTACAGGCAATACAGTGACACCAAATTCATATCTTTCAATAGTTATCCTGAATTCAAATGGGCTAAATGCTCCAAAATAAGACATAGAGTATCAGAATGGATAAAACACAAGACCCATTGATATGCTGTCTCCAAGAAACTCATTTTGGACCCAAAGACACCTTCAGATTTAAAGTGAGGGTGTGTGTGGAAAACCATTTACCATGCTAATGGACATCAAAAGAAAGCTGTGTTGGCAATCCTTATATCAGACAAATTAGATTTTAAGCCAAAAACTATAGTAAGAGATGAGGAAGGACATTATTTCATACTTAAATGGTCTGTACAATAAGAAGAACTAACAATTTTAAATATCTATGCCCCTAATATGGGAGCAGTCAATTAATGACTAAATCAAAGAAACACATCAACAATAATACAATAATAGTAGGGGACTTTATACCCCCCTCACTGAAATGAACAGATCATCTAATTAAAAGATCAGCAAGGATATAAAGGCTTTAAATGACACACTAGACAAGATGGACATCACAGACATATGCAGAACATTCCATCCCAAAGCAACAGAATACACATTCTTCTCTACTGACATGGAACATTCTCCAGAATAGATCACATCCTGGGTCTCAACTGGTACCAAGAGATTGGGATCATTCCCTGAATAGTTTCATACCACAATGCTTTGAAACTAGAACTCAACCACAAGAGGAAAGTTGGAAAGAACTCAAATACATGGAGGCTAAAGAGTATCCTATGAAAGGATGTATGAGTCATCCAGGAACTTAAGGAAGAATTTTTAAAAATCATGGAAACAAATGAAGATAAAAACACAACTCTTCAAAATCTTTGGGACCCAGCAGAGGCAGTCCTGAAAGGAACATATATAGCAATACAAGCCTTTATCAAGAAACAAGAAAGGACTCAAGTACACAACCTAACCCTACACCTAAAGAAGCTGGAGAAAGAACAGGAAAAAAAAAAAGCCTAAACCCACCAGAGAAGAGAAATAATAAAAATCAGAGTAGAAATCAATGAAATAGAAACCAAGGGAACAGTAGAACAAATCAAAGAAACTAGGAGCTGGTTTTTTGAAAGAATTAACAAGATTGATAAAGCCCTGGCCAAACTTATCAAAAAGAAGAGAGAAAGGACCCAAACTAATAAAATGGTTGAAAGAGGAGAGAACACAACCAACACCAAAGAAACACAAACAATTATAAGAACATATTATGAGCAGCTACATATCAGCAAATTTGACAATCTGGAAGAAATGGATCCATTCCTAGAGACATACACACTACCAAAACTGAACGAAGGAATAGAGAAACTGAACAGACCCATAACCAATAAGGAGATTGAAGCAGTCATCAAAAATCTCCCAACAAACAAGAGCCAGATGGCTTCCGAGGGAATTCTACCAAACATTTAAAGAAGAATTAATACCTATTCTCCTGAAACTGTTCCAAAAAATAGAAATGGAAGGAAAACTTCCAAACTAATTTTATGAGGCTGGCGTTACCTTGATCCCAAAACCAGACAAAGACCCCATCAAAAAGGAGAACTGCAGACCAATATCCTTGATGAATATGGATACAAAAATTCTCACCAAAATACTAGCCAACAAGATCCAACTGTACATTAAAAGGATTATTCACCAGGAATAAGTGGGATTTATTCTTGGGCTGCAAGATTGGTTCAACATCCACAAATCGATCAATGTGACACATTATATTAATAAAAGAAAGAACAAGAACCATATGATCCTCTCAATAGGTGCTAAAAAATATTTGACAAAGTACAACATCCTTTCTTGATCAAAGCTCTTCACGGTATAGGGATAGAGGATATATACCTCAATATCATAAAAACCATCTATGAAAAATCCACAACGAATATCCTTCTCAATGGGGAAAAACTGAGCTTTTCCCCTAAGGTCAGGAACACAGCAGAGCTGTCCATTATTGCCACTGCTATTCAACATAGTAGTAGAAGTCCTAACCTCAGTAGTCAGACAACAAAAAGAAATAAAAGCATTGGAACTGGCAAAGAAAAAGTAAAACTCTCACTCTTTGCAGATGATATGGAAATTTATGCAGAAAACCCAAGACTGTACTCCAAAACTGCTAGAACTCATACAAGAATTCGGTAATGTGTCAGGATATAAAATCAATGCACAGAAATCAGTTGCATTTCTATACACCAACTACAAGACAGAAGAAAGAGAAATTAAGGAGTTGATCCCACTTTCAACTGCACCCAAAACCATAAGATACCTAGGAATTAGCCTAACCAAAGAGGCAAAGAATCTGTACTCAGAAAACTATAAAACACTCATGAAAGAAATTGAGGAAGACACGAAGAAATGAGAAAACATTCCAAACTCATGGATTGGAAGAACAATTATTGTGAAAATGTCTATGCTACCTAGAGCAATCTACACATTTAATGCAATCCTGATCAAAATACCATCAATATTTTTCAAAGAAATGGAACAAATAATGGTAAAATTTATCTGGAACCAGAAAAGACCCCAAACAGCCAGAGGAATGTTGAAAAAGAAAACCAAAGTTGGTGGCATCACAATTCGAGACTACAAGCTCTATTACAAAGTGGTAATCATCAAGACAGTATGGTATTGGCACAAAAACAGACACATAGATCTGTGGAACAGAATAGAGAGACCAGAAATGGACCGTCAACTCTATGGTCAACTCATCTTTGACAAAGCAGGAAAGAATGCCCAATGGAAAAAAGACAGTCTTTTCAACAAATGGTGTTGGGAAAATTGGACAGCCACATGCAGAAGAATGAAACTGGACCATTTCCTTATACCACACACAAAAATAGACTCAAAATGTCAAAATGGATGAAATACCTCAATGTGAGACAAGAATCCATCAAAATATTTGAGGAGAACACAGGCAGCAACCTCTTTGACCTCAGCCATAGCAACTTCTTCCTAGAAAGATTGCTAAAGGCAAGGGAAGCAAGAAAAAAAATAAACTATTGGGACTTCGCCAAGATCAAAAGCTTTTGCACAGCAGAAGAAACAATTAACAAAACCAAAGACAACCAAAAAAATGGGAGAAGATATATGCTAATGGATATCAGATAAAGGGCTAGTATCCAAGATCTATAAAGAACTTATGAAACTCAACACCCAAAGAACAAATAATCCAATCAAGAAGTAGGGAGAAGACATGAACAGACATTTCTCCAAATAAACATCCAAATGGCCAACAGACCCATGAAAAAGTGCTCAACATCCCTCAGCATCAGGAAAATACAAGTCAAGACCACAGTGACATACCGCCTTACATCAGTCAGAATAGCTAAAATTAACAAGTCAGGAAACAACAGATGTTGGCGAGGATGTGAGGAAAGAGGAACCCTCCTCCACTGTTGGTGGGGATGCAAGCTGGTGCAGTCACTCTGGAAAACAGTATGGAGATTTCTCAAAAAGTTGAAAATAGAGTTACCCTATGACCCAGCAATTGCACTACTGGGTATTTACCCTAAAGATACAAAAACAGTAATCCAAAAGGGCACATACGCCAGAATGTTTATAGCAGCAATGTCCACAATAGTCAAACTATGGAAAGAACCTAGATGTATATCAACAGATGAATGGATAAAGACGTGGTATATACATACAATGGAATACAATGCACCCATCAAAAGAATGAAATCCTGCCATTTACAATGACGTGGATAGGACTGGAGTGTATTACGCTGAGCAAAGTAAGTCAATCAGAGAAAGCCAGTTATCAAGTGATCTCTCTGATATGAGGAACTTGAGAGGCAGGGTAGGAGGTTGTGAGGGGTAGGGAGTGAAAAAAATGAAACAGGATGGGATTAAGGAGGGAGACAAACCATAAGAGACCCTTAATCTCAGGAAACAAACTGAGGATTTCTGAGAGGTAGAGGGGGAGGGAAAGGGAAGGTGTAGTGTGCCTATTTTATGGGGGGGGGGGAGCCAGTTCTGCCAGAAGAAATTCCTGACCCTTCTCCAGGATACGAATGAATGCAACTAAAAGGAGATAGAGAATATCCTTGTGAGAGTGCTGAGATGTTTCTATCTCATGGTTGAGGGAAAAGGTTTTATCTCTCTTTTCTTATGCCAAGTGAGAGAGGCTTCAAGGAGAGCACATAGACAGCATGTGCCTTCTGGCGTCTGAGAGTAAGAGGAGTTATATAAAAGAGAGGCTGTGTCTTCAAAAGCCTGAGACCACTGAAAGAATGATATTTCACTGGGAGCAGTTCTACTATTCCAGTGTGCACTTTTCCCAGGGACTATGTGAATCAACCTGAAGTCACTTGAAGGACACCTCACCCAAGAATATCATGGGGGGTGTGAAATGATGTAGAAGAGGAGGGTGGAAGAAGTAGCTAAGAAGCCTAGAGGTGCCTAGGTGGCTCAGTTGGTTAAGCAACTGCCTTCAGCTCAGGTCATGATCCCGGAGATCCGGGATTGAGCCCCGAAGCCTGCTTCTCCCTCTCTCACTCCCGCTGCTTGTGTTCCCTCTCTTGCTGTGTTTCTCTCTGTCAAATAAATAAAAATCTTTAAAAAAAGAAGAAGAAGAAGAAGCCTAGAAGACAAAGAATTGAAAGTGGCCAACTTGCAGAAAAAAATCCTGCATTACAAGATGCCCCAAAAGTTCCCCAAATAATAATCCACAAAATCTCCATGAGAGAGTCAGCAGAGGATCTAATCACGTAGAAGTCTCAACACCAAAATGATAAATGCACCAAACTTTTTTCATTTGTCCCAGATACCACCTTAAATGGAGCTGAGATGGAGTTTGCAAAAAAGCAGATGCCCTCTGCCCATGCTATGGACTTCCAAGACTCAGGCAAATATGAGCTTTAACTTGTGTTCACAGAGTTGATTCCTACACAGGACTAGACATTTTAGTTGCTGAAACAAAACTGTTCTAGGTATGGGAAGAGGACATATCATGACAGAAATGTGTTCCACTGTTCCCAGCAACAGAAATGTGTGAGCAGGGGAATGTTCAGACTTAATCACAAGAATAGTAAATGTAAGAGTCAGTTATCATGGAAAAGTCAAAATGCATTGTCTCTCCTCAGGAACAGACTTGATAAGTCAGATGTGGGTTTTTTTTTTCCTTTTTAGGAATTGCACAAAAGAGTATTGATCAGAATTCTTATATTTAGAATCTTCTTTTCAATCAGCACTGGAAAATAGGGTACATCTATATACACGGAGTTGCATGTTTTATGCATCGCAGCTATCAATAATAATTAAAATGTAAATCAGTCAGGAGGAAAACTGAATTACTTTTCTAATCTCTCTATTCATATTGCATTATAAAATTGTAATCAAAGTACATGTAGTCAAATAATGCAGGACACAAATGCGATATATATATGACAGGAAGTTAATGAAAATATATTTTCCTAATTTTTTAAAGATTTTATTTATTTATTTGACAGAGAGAGAGAGAGAGAGAGAGAGAGAGAGATATCACAGGTAGGCAGAGAGGCAGGAATAGAGAGAGGAGGAAGCAGGCTCCTTGCTGAGTGGAGAACCCGATGTGGGCCTCAATCCCAGGACCCTCAGATCATGACCTGAGTTGAAGGCAGAGGCTTTGACCCACTGAGCCACCCAGGTGCCCTATTTTCCTAAATTTTGTGATATATTTCACCTTATCTTAAAATTTCTAATTTTCCTGATACTTATTTTCTTATTATAAATATTCTCTTTTATGCTTATTTTTGCATTTGTGATGGTCTATTCTTTTTGTTAATGAGGGTTACAAAAGTTGTATGAAGTTCAGGCTCCTAGAAAATTGAATCCATCCTGAATAAAAAACTGTTGCAAAATGAAGTATTATACATTTTAAAGTAAAACAAACAAACAGAAAAACCCACAAAATTTGCTACCCAATGGAGGAACATGCTGAGCAAGAATTCATCAAAACATTTCCAACCTTCTGGGCCTATGGGTAGGCATTGGCCTTTAGCCCTTGGCAGAAAAAACTTGCATCCCAAGCATCATTGTATGGTAGATGATATCTGCCATATTACAGATCCATCAGGGTTGCTGAAGATGGGTTAAGTTATTATACTAATTCTTCAAACCCAGCCAGGGACATACCAAGCTACAATAAAATTTTGTCTAATGATTTAACTAGAAATGGATGAATACCTTATTTTCTTATAAAATCGGCAAGTAAATAAAAAGTTAATTTAAATAAATAAAATGCTTTAATATATAAAAGTGATGGTGAAAAGAGCTTATTCAATTTCCCTTGACTTTCTTGATTTTCTTTGTCCTATTTCTGCCAAAGCTAGAACCATTTAATAACTTCCTGTATCATTTTTCCACATGGCTACCAGAGTTGAAGGTAGGCTTTTCATTTTAATGCATGGTGTACATATGTTGTACATACTCTGTACTAGTGGCCTATAGTAGTCCCACTTCAAAAGGGCAAAAACAATTGAATAGAATAGCCAAGCTATGGAAGCAACCTAAGTGTCCATCAATAGAAAAATGGATAAAGAAGATGTGATATACAAAGACAAATACTATATGATTTCACTCATAAGTGGAATCTTCTAAAAAAATGAATGAATAAGCAAAAAGCAGAATCAGACCTAGAAATACAGAGAACAAATTGAGGGAGGGAGGGTAGTGGGGTAGGCAAAATGGGTGAAGGGAGGTGGGAGGTTCAGGCTTCCAGTTATGATTCTTATAATCATTATAGCTATAATGCAGAAAAATTCTAGCCCTCCAAAGAATCTCCTTCTATTATCCCTATATATTTTTGACATAACCCTATGTCTAACTCCAGGAAACCACTGATCTAGTCTCTGGTTCTCTATTTTTCTTCCATAACACTCTTATGAATAAAATAATACAGTTAACAATATTTCAAAACTACTTCTTTCACTTAAGATAATGCATTTTTAAAATTCTTTCATGTTATTGGACTGTATTGGAAGAGATTATGCTGAGTGAAATGAGCCAAATAGGGAAAGTAAAGTACCACATGGTTTCACTTACTTGTGGTGCATAAGGGGTAATATAGAGGGCAGTAGGAGAAGGAAAGGAAATGGGAAGTAGGATAATTTGGGGAGGGAAACAAAACATGAGAGACTTTGGACTCAGAAACAAACTGAGGGTCTTGGAGGGGAGGGGTAGGGGGAAGGGAGAGCCAGGGGTGGGTACTGAGGGCACATATTGCATGGAGCATTGAGTGTGGGGCATAAACAATGAATCTTGGAACACTGAAAAAAATTTAAAAAAATCTTTTATGTTATTATCAGTAATTCATTTCTTTTTATTGGTGAGTAGTATCTCATTGTGTGAATGCACCACAGACACTATAAATATTCATAAACAAGGTTTTCGGTGAACATAGTTTTCATTTATCTAAGATAAATACTTAGAAGTGGAACTGTTTAGGTCATCTTATAAATGTATGTTTAATGCAAGAAAATATTAGACTTTATTTTTATTTTTTTATTTTTTTTAAAGATTTTATTTATTTGACAGAGAGAAACACAGCCAGAGAGGGAACACAAGCAGGGGGAGTGAGAGAGGGAGAAGCAGGCTTCCTGCCGAGCAGGGAGTCCAATGTGGGACTCGATCCCAGGTCTCCAGGATCATGACCTGAGCCAAAGGCAGTGGCTTAACCAACTGAGCCACCCAGGCGTCCCATAGACTTTATTTTTAAAGCGGTATTAGGTTCATGGCAAAATTAAGCAGAACGTACAGAGATATCCTATACTCTTCTGATCTCACACATGGACAGCCTCCCACACGATCAATATTATTTTTATATTATTAATATAATGATAAACCTATACTGACATATTGTTATCAGCCCAAGTCCATAGTTGTTATTTTTTTTATGATGAGTTAGCCACTCTATAGTACATCATTAGTTTTTGATGTAATGTTCAATGATTCATTAGTTGTGTGTGACACTCATAGCTCATCACAACACCTGCCCTCCTCAATACTCATCAACTGGTTTAACCCCCCCCACTGGAAATTACATCAAAAACTAATGATGTAATATAGAAGTGAATAACTGATTATTAAAAAAGAAAAACAACTAGGTATCTTCTGGTTTTTGATGCTATTGTAAAAGGGATAGGGTCTTCAATTTATCTTTCTATGATTAGTGTATAGAAAAGCAACTGATTTCTGTGCATTGATTATTTTTGTATCCTGTCACATTGCTGAATTGCTGAATGAGTTCTAGTAATTTGAGGGTGAAGTCTTTTGGGTTTTTCACATAAAACATCATATCACCTGCAAAGAGAAAGTGTTTGAAAACTTCCTTGCCAATTTGGACACCTTTTATTTCTTTTTGTTGTCTGATTGGTGGTGCTAGGACTTCTAGAACTATGGGTTTTTTTTGTTTTGTTTAAAGATTTTATTTATTTATTTGACAGTAAGAAACACAGCCAGAGAGGGAACAAAAGCAGGGGGAGTGAGAGAGGGAGAAGCAGGCTTCCTGCCGGGCCTGGAACACGATGTGGGACTCGATCCCGGGTCTCCGGGATCATGACCTGAGCTGAAGGCAGTTGCTTAACCAACTGAGCCACCCAGGTGCCCCTAGAACTATGTTGAACAATAATGATGAGAGTGGGCATCCCTGTCATGTTCCTATTCTTAAGGGAAAAGCTCTCAGCTTTTTTCCATTGAGAATGATATTTTATGTGGGCTTTACATAGATGATATTTATGATATTGAGTTATGTCCCTCTATCCCTACACTCTGAAGAGTTTTAATCAGGAAAGGATGTTGTATATTGTCAAATGCCTTTTATGCATCAATTGAGAGGATCATATGGTTCTTGTCTTTTCCTTTATTAATGTGCTTTATCACATTGATTAATTTGGGAATGTTGAACCACACTTGCATCCCAGGAATAAATCTGACTTGGTAGTGGCTAATAATCTTTTTAACGTACTGTTGGATCTTATTGGCTAGTATCTTGGTGAGAATTTTTGCATCCTTGCTCATCAGAAAAATTGGTCTGTAATTCTACTTTTTGATGGGGTCTTTGTCTGGTTTTGGGGTCCGTGTAATGCTGGCCTCATAGGACAAGTTTGGAAGTTTTCCTTCTACTTCTATTTTCTGAAATGGCTTTAGTAGAACAGGTATGATTAATTCTTTATCTATCTATCTATCTATCTATCTATCTATCATCTATCTATCTATTTATTTATTTAAAGATTTTATTTATTTATTTGACAGAGAGAAACACAGCTAGAGAGGGAACACAAGCAGAGGGAGTGAGAGAAGGAGAAGCAGGCTTCCCACCAAGCAGGGAGCCCAATGCGGGGCTTGATCCCAGGACTCTGGGATCATGACCTGAGCTGAAGGCAGATGTTTAATGACTGAGCCACCCAGGCATCCATATATTTCTTCTTTAAATGTTTGGTAGAATTCCCCTGGGAAGCCATCTGGCTGTGGACTCTGTTTTGGGGGAGGTTTTTATTACTACTTCAATTTCATTACTGGTAATTGTTCTACTCTGATTGTCTATTTTTCTTATTTCAGTCTTGGTAATTTATAAATTTCCAGGAATGCTTCCATTTCTTCCAGGTTGCTTAATTTTTGGCATTATTTTGTTGGTAATAATTTCTAATAATTGTTTCTATTTCCTTTATGTTAGCTGTTATCGCTCCCCTTTCATTCATGATTTTATTAATTTGGGTCCTTTCTCTTTTATTTTGGATAAGTCTGGCCAGAGGTTTATTGATCTTATTAATTCTTTCGAAGAACCAGCTTCTAGTTTCATTGATCTGTCCTACTGTTTTTCTGGTTTCT
This sequence comes from Spilogale gracilis, assembly GCA_004023965.1. Lineage (NCBI taxonomy): Eukaryota > Metazoa > Chordata > Mammalia > Carnivora > Mephitidae > Spilogale > Spilogale gracilis. The sequence continues at coordinate 43,887 of PITA01010139.1, forward strand.
ATTTTATTGATCTCTGCTCCAAAATTCATTATTTCTCTTCTGCTGCTTAATTAAGGTGTTTTTTTTTTTTTTGCTGTTCTGTCTCATGCTCCTTTGGGTGTAAGGTTAGCTTGTGCATTACCCCAAGTCCATAGTTGCATTAGTGTTCACTCTTTGTGTTTGTATGTATTTAACTTTTTAAGACATTTCTATACTACTTTCCAGAGTGACTATACCATATTGCATTCCCACCAGTGGATTTTGGTTGCTCCATGTCCTCATCAGCCATTAGTATTGTCAATATATTTTTATGTTAGCATTCTAATACATGCTTAATGGCACACTATTGTGGTTTTGATTTTCACTTTCTAGTGACATAGTTTTAAACATCTTTTTGTGCAATGTTATATTATTTAAAATTTTGAATTTTTATTTAAGAATCTTATTCAAGACCTCTTACTGTGTTTATTTATTTTACTTAATCTTAGTATAGTCTATAACAATTGCTCAGTTTTTTTAAGACTTTATTTATTTATTTGAGATAGTGAGAGAGAGCATGAGAGGGGAAAAGGTCAGAGGGAGAAGCAGACTCTCCATGGAGCTGGGAGCCCAATGTGGGACTCAATCCCAGGCCTCCAGGATTATTACCTGAGCTGAAGGCAGTGGCTTAACCAACTGACCCATCTAGGTGCCCACAATTGCTCATTTTTAATCATGTGCATGATTACTTTGTTAAATCAGTGTCTGCTAGACTTTTCCAGTGTAAAGTTATTATCTTTCATTTTGTAATTGGTAGGTATATTGAAGGAAATATGTGGAGATTATACAAATTCTCAGTTTCTTCTCAAACTTTTGTGCTAATTTTAGCATTTATTGGTGGATCTCGTCTATAACATTTAATTCTATGGTGTTTATCTAATGGTTATTCTCTGCCTCCTTTTCTCACCATTAATTAACTGAAATTCCATGGTGAGGAGGAGTTGCTTCTTATCTCCCACTGATTCATTTAATTGTATATTTATATTGACATGGGCTTATGAATAGTTTATGAATTTAACAAAAAGAGGACATTAGTAACTTTTATGCAGAAATATTTCAAACAATCCACTCTGATAACAATACAATAAAACTAAAACTTACTAACAAGAACAAATAGAAAGAATTTCTACTTGGAAATTTAAAAAGCCAAATCCAACCTGAAGGAGCCCAAGTTTAACCCATAAAACAAAATAAAACAGTCATGAGTCCCTGCTGATATATAAATTATTAAATGAATAGATGGAGGAGAAGAGACAGCTTTTTCTCATAGTAGTATCCCACTGAGTTAATGCAGACAGAGAGAGGGCTATAAAGAACCCTTGACTCATACTTTTGCTAAGCTTTTTTAAAAATACTGCCTTACTATTGCCCAGTTTTACATGTTGTTCTTCAAAACTTTGTTGCCAGTTTAATTATTTTGCTTTTTAAAATTATTTTTCCTTTTTTCCAGCATATATTAAGGATTTTATTTTTATATCTAAATTTGATAGTTTTACTAGGAAATTCCTTGGAGTTGATCTTTTTTTGTTAATTTTCCTAGGTAGCTAGTCTTTTCACTTCTGGTGATCTCTATGAGATCCCCTTGCATGCATCCCCCTTTGTCTTCTTAGCAGTTTACCTGGTCTGTCTGAGTATATTCTATATGTTTCTTTTACGCTCAGTGAGAGTAGCAGCTCTAAAAATGTATAGACTGAGGAGGCTTCTATTTCTCCTATAGCAGCTTCTGTTTGTGTATGCATGAAGTTCAGTAGAGGGCCTTTTAGAAGTTTCTTTAGAACTAATAACTAGTGGAGATGGTCTATGAAATTTCTTGATTCTGGGAGAACAGATATACCTTCCATATATCAACTCTCCATTATAAGAAAAATATAATCACTGAAAATATTGTCCCTTTAGAGTTAGTAGAGGCATGGGGTATGGTGCCAATTTGTGGGGAAAAGTATATGAGGGACTAGACTGGATACTGAAGTGCTTTGTTTTGTTACAAGTCCTGAGATTATTTCACCTTTCTTCTTCCTGGATCTTAAGTTGGAGGAATCACAAAGAATATCAGAAATGGTTTATTTGGAGTAAAGTTTTAAAATAAATCTTCACTAGACTTTTCTAAGAACTGAGATTTAAAAAAGAAAGAGCTGAGGTGTTTGGGTGTCTCAATCATTTACGTTGCTGACTTCAGCTGAGGTCATGATTACAGAGTCCTGGATTTGAGTTCTGCATCAGGCTCCCTGCTCAGCAGGGGGTTGGCTTCTTCTTCCTCTGCCTGCTGTTCCACCTGCCTGTGCTCTCTCTGTGTCAGATAAATAAAGTTTTTAAAAAAATTAAAAATAGGGTGCCTGGGTGACTCAGTGGGTTAAAACCTCTGCCTTCAGCTCAGGTCATGATCTCGGGGTCCTGGGATTGAGGCCCACATCGGGCTCTCTGCTCGGCAGGGAGCAAGTTTCCTCCACTCTCTCTGCCTGCCTCTCTGCTTACTTGTGATCTCTCTCGGTGTCAAATAAATAAATAAAGTCTTTAAAAAATAAAAAATAAATAGATTTTGATAAATTTTTAGTATTTTTTTCTGTGCAGTATCTCAAGACTCTACTTGTGCAGAGTTGAAAAACCCAAAAGTGTTAAAGAAATCTTTTTACAAGTCAAAGTTTTAGTAACATCTTAAGTCTTTCCTTTATTGTTCCCTGGCCACTATTAAACACTAAAATGCAAAGGAATAGAAGATAAATTTCTGCTTCAAGCCCATTTCCCACCAAGCCCTCTACTTTGAATTCTCATTAGTGCATTACATCTCTTTATTTATTCTATTTTTAGAAATACTTAAATTTATACTTCTAAACTAAGATCAAAGCCAAAAATAAACTAGTAAGCCACTGAAGGACAAAGAATTTTTAGAGCTATAACTAGCTCAAGTATATGGAATTTAAGCTTTTGCAATCCAAAAAGTTGCTAGAATCACAGATAATTCATCAGCTTTATCCTGGGAAATGAAGCTGGCAGCACAGAGCTTCCTAGTGTCCTTTATAATTATTTTTTAGAAACTTCTGATTCCTTGGTGAATGAGACACAGGAAGAAAAATTAATTGAAAACAGTGGTATTTTGAATATAAGCCCGAGATTATGGAAATTTGATAGAAAGTGCAGGTGAGAAGATATAGGGCACGATCAGCTGACTGTTGGAGACTGATGCAATTGTGAAATGTGTTTTAAAAATTGATACTTTGACTTGGTGCTGACCATGTTTCAAGCACTGTGCTAAGCTTGTACCTGCAAAGCCTTTAGCCTCTCATTCTCCAAAGAAAATAAACAACTTTACAAAATGTTTTGAATTATATAATAGTTGGCAGACAATTCCCCATATAACTTTTGTGTTTCTGCATGATTTGCAAGCAGAGGGATTGACTCTCTTTGCTTGGATCTATTCTTCCAAGGGCACTTATATTGCAGGCAGTGTTGGAAGACAGAGATAGGGCAATTGGGTTTATCATCCAATATTATAAAGATATTCTCCTCTAGTTCAAAGATCAAGCAAGCCTTGCATAAAAGATGTGAGTTTTCTGAGATCCTCTACTGTAACCCATAACACTGAATGTGGGAGCATCATCTCCCCCTCTTTGTGTTGTCCTGTGGGTGGTGAGGCTCAGAGAACTGGAGCTGATGATACAGCTGATACTCTGGAACTGCTGCTGTTATGAGTAATAAAATTTTGCCTCTAATCAGGAAATCATTGGTGTTCCTGTCATGGAACTGTGACAGAATAATCTGTTAGTTTGCGGGTAGGGTAGTTTTTGACCCATTAGTTTCTGACAATAATATGATTCACACTTTATAGATAAGGAAACAGAGGCTAGTAGTGCTAAGAAAACATGGGGCAAAGAAATGCACCTGACATTCATCTCCAGCATCCTAGCTCTTAAGTACCAGAAGTTGTCTCATTTTAGTGGTGTGATTATGGGTCCTTTTAATTTTCTTCTTCCAATTTTTCATTATTGTCTAATTTTGGCAGTTAGAACACATTTTTAAAATTAAACTTTCTAAAGTAATTTTAAAGTAATTGTAAATTCATATGCAGTTATAAGAAATAATACAAAGAGATCCTGTGTGCCCTTTCTCCATATACCCTCAATGACAGCATTTGGCCAAACTGTAATACAAACACTTCACTCCCATTAGGATACTATCATGAAAAACAAGACAAAACAAAAACAGGAAAAGGTACAGTAGAGGAGATATAGTCGGTGGTATTATAATAGGGTTGCATGGTGACATCTGATAGCTAGAGTTGGGGTGAGCATTGCATAAAGACTTGTCAAATTAGTGTGCTGTGCATCTGAAATTAATTAAACATTGTGTGTCAACTATGCTTCATTTTTTAAAAAAAAAAGTAACTAGTATGCATAGAGAAAGTGGAACCCTTGGGCATTGTTTGAGGGAATGAAAAATGTTGTTGGCTTAATTCCTCCACCTTTTCTCCCTTCTTAACCCCTGTCAAACATTAATCTTGTCCATTTCTATAGTTTTCAATTTTAAGAATGTTACATACATGGAATCATACAGTATGTATATGGGAAACTGGCTATTTTTTCCCCCCTCTATGTCATAAAAATTCTCTGGAGCTTTATCCAGATTCTTGGGTTTATCTGTAGTTTGTTCTTTCCTACTCCTGAGTAGAATTCTATGTCATGGATGTACCACATTTTAACTATTTGCTAATTGAAGGATATCTGAGTTGCTTTAAATTTTTTTACTAGTGCAAATAAAGCTATTGTAAACATTTTTTATAGATTTTTATATAAACATAAGTTTCATTTAGCCTGGATAAATGCTCAAGAGTGCAATTTCTGGGCCATATAGTAGTTGGATGCCTAGTTTAAAAAAAAACTGCCAAGGTATTTTCCTTAGTGGGAAATACTATTTTGTATAGCCACCAACAATATGTGATGGACCCAGTGTCTTTGCATCCTTGCATCGTCGCCAACATCTGGCATTTTACTTAAAAAAAAATCCATTCTGATAAGGGTAATATATGGAATAAAGTGCATTTCCCTAATGGACAGTAATGTTGAACATCTTTTTATCCATTATTTGCATTCTGAATATTCTTTTTGTTGAAATATTTTTGTTTTTGTTAAATTCTTTATATGTCAGTCTTTTGTCAGATATGTGACTTGAAATTTTTTTTTCTATCTGTAGTTTGCTATTTTCTCTCTTAAAAAGGTCTTTTACAGGGACTTGGGAAGATGGCAGAAGGCCAGGAGACCCCATTTCGGGGAGTCCCCTGAAGTGACCTCAATTCTTGCAAAAAACACTACAGGAACACTGTGATCACCCATGAAATCAACCTGAAATGTGATATTTTGCACTTCTGGATCACTGTGGGGCACAAGGAGTGTCGGCAAAGAGGTAGAGAAAAGTGAGAGTGATCGGAGGGTTACCCAAAGACAAGGGACTTGGGGGAGGAAGCCCACAGAGACGACCCATTGGAAGGCAATACCCCAGCACGAAAGTGCTCTGTGTTTGGGGAACAAAAGCAGATTACAGTCTGATTCAAAGCAAATGGAGTGCCTCAGGGGCAGCCGGGGAAACGGGGATGGGCAGAAAGTGGTCCCTGTGCCAGGCGAGGGAATGCGGTGGAACCGGCGGAGCGGAGTCTATTTTTTTTTCCACTGCTTTTTTTCCTTTTGTTTCTTTTTTCTTTCCTCCCCTGCTTTTCTCTGCTGCTTCTCTCCACCCCTTGGGCCAGGCACGGACCCACCAGGGAAGGCGATTTTGCAGACTTGTGCAGGATGTGTGGGGCCACGGGACCTCAGTCCCTCCTGCATGGGGGGGCACCACGGACTCCCTGGGCAGAGACAAGGTCACATGACCCAAAATCAGTTGCAGTTTCAAGGCAAAGGAGCGAAACAACAAGCGGGGGCTTTGGACAGGAATCAAACCAGCGTCTGCACCCACCCGGCTATGACAGGCAGCTAAGGGAGAAGCTGTCCGGGCGGCCCCCTCATTGTCCAGAGGGTTGCTAATTAGGAGCTTTCTCTGAGAAGGAGGTCTGGGTGAAGACATCTTGCCCTGAACTGACTTCCTCAACAGCTGCAAAAGGCCATAAAAGAACAAACCCCCCCCACAGAGAACTGACCCTGACAACCTGTTACTATGGTCTTCACTCCCTAGGAAGGGGGCAGAGAGACACAGCCCAGGTAGAAGGGATTGAAAACAGCGTGGCAGCCCTGCCCCCAGAAGGCAAGCCAGAAACACAAGAGGACAACATCCACTGTAAAACCCCAACAACGGAGGAAAGGCAATTTATTAAACTCCTGGTACTGCCCCAAAAGCTCTATGCTTTATTAATACAGTTTTTCACTATATTTGCTTTTTTAACTTTTTTCTATTTTTACTTTTAAAGTTTCCACCTTAAACTTAAAAATCCATTCTCACGGTTTTTGTTCTTTTAATTTTTAACCCACTTTTATCACAATGTGATGCTTAATACAACACTCCATAAAAATGTTTTACCTTGAATTTTTTTCAAACACATACCTGTGTTTTCTGTTATTGTTGTGGTTGTTGTCTCTTGTTTGCTTGTTTGTTTTATCTGTTTTTTCCCTTTATTCTCTCTTCTTTCCTTTATTTTTTCATATATATATATGTATATATGTATATATATATATATAGTTATAAGCTTCAAGGTAATCCTATATCCCTATTCAATACTACCCCTATATACAACGAGTTCTAATCTCCCTATATTGTTAGAAAGTGGGATCCTCCAACAATAACAACAAGACAAGCTTGGGAGGATCTGCAATACTTTCCTTGCCCACAAGGAGTGTCTGCCCTCACCTTCCCACCCTAGTCTGTCACTGTTTCTGTGTAATTGTTTTTGCCTTTGTATTATATAAATACTGGTCTTGGGGGTCATTCAGATTGGGCTTAGCTTTTTGATCACTTTATTACTCTTGATGGCCTTTTTCTTTACCCTGTAGTAGTTTTGTACCGTATAAATCCTACCACTGGCCCCAACTCTGGCAGGGGTTTCTTTTCTTGCTTCCTTTTTTCCCTTTCTCTTTTTCTTTCTTCCTTTTTGGTGGTGAATTCTGATTACTCCAAAACCTTCCAGTGACCAATTCACCTGGATATATTTAGCTATACACCCCCTCAACCACTCCTTGCCACAATGACTTGGAGGAGGAAGAACCAACAGAAGAAGAACCTTGAGACTTCAACCCCAGTCACAGAATTAATGGAAGTGAACATAAACAATATGGCAGAAAGGGAATTCAGGGCAGCAATCGTCCAAGCGATGGCTAATTTGGAAAAGAACATTAGTCTCAAGATAAAAGCTGTAATGACAGAAGTGAAAGCTGAGGTTAGAAAGGCTATTAATGAGATGCAATCTAATTTAAATATGCTAACAGCTAGAGTAAGTGAAGCTGAAGATGGTATCACAGATTTAGAAGACAGATGGATTAAGAAGAGGAGCAAGAGAAGTCTTGGAGCAAACAGCTAAAATCCCATGAAAACAAAATAAGGGAAATAAATCATGCCATGAAATGCTCCAATATCAGAATTTTTGGAATCACCGAAGGAGTTTTGAGAGAGAGAAGCCTAGAATATATAGTTGAACAAATCATGGATGAAAATTTCCCTAATCTGGGGAATGAAACTAATGTTCATGTCCTAGAAGCAAAGAGGACACCCCCCAAGATCAATGAGGCCAGAAAAACTTCCAGGCATATAATTGTGAAATTCGTGAAAAATAAAACCAAAGAATATGTCTTAAAGGCAGCTAGGGGGAAGCGATCCCCTACCTACAGAGGGAGAACCATCAGAATAAGGTCAGACCTTTCCACAGAAACCTGGCAAGCCAGAAAGGGCTGGCAAGACATATTCAGGAAATTACATGAGAAAAATATGCAACCAAGGATAATGTACCCAGCAAGGTTGACATTCGGAATGGAAGAAGAAATAAAGAGCTTTCAAGACCGCCAAAGTCTAAAAGATTATGCGGCCACCAAGCCCGTACTACAAGAAATACTAAGATGGGTTCTATAAAAGAGAAATGAGCACAAGAGTGACACAGACCAGAAATTTACAGAGGTAATCTATAGAAACATGAACTTCACAGACAACATGATGTCAATAAAATTGTATCTATCAATAATCACTCTCAATATGAATGGCCTAAATGCTCCAATAAAAAGACAAAGGGCTGCAGACTGGATAAAACGACAGGACCCATCCATATGATGTTTACAAGAGATACATTTTGAATCTAAAGACACTTTCAGATTGAAAGTGAGGGGATGAAGGAACATCCTTCATGCCAATGGACCCCAAAAGAAAGCCGGGTAGTGATTCTCATATCAGACAAATTGGATTTTAATCAAAAGACTCTAGTCAGAGACATTGAAGGACACTACATCATTCTTAAAGGGTTTATACACCAAGAAGATCTAACAGTTGTAAATATTTATGCCCCCCACATGGGAGCAGCCAACTACATAAACCAACTGTTAAGCAAAATAAAGAGTCATATTGATACAAACACATTAATTGTAGGAGATCTTAACACACCACTCTCAGCAATGGACAGATCATCTAAACAGAAAATCAACAAAGAAACAAGAGCCTTGAATGACACATTGGACCAGATGGATCTCATAAATATATTCAGAACATTTCACCCTAAAACAGCAGAATACTCATTCTTCTCAAGTGCACATGGAACTTTCTCCAGAATAGACCACATATTAGGTCACAAATAAGGGTCCACCAATACAAGAAGATTGAAATTGTTCCCTGCATATTCTCTGACCACAATGCCGTGAAACTGGTACTCAACCACCAGAAAAAGATCAGAATAAAATCAAACACTTGGAAGCTAAAGATGATCCTGCTCAAGAATCTGTGGATCAACCAGGAAATCAAAGAAGAACTGAAACACTTCATGGTAACCAAGGAGAATGAAGATACATCGATCCAAAACCTATGGGATATAGCAAAGGCAGTCCTAATGGGAAAATACATAGCCATCAAAGCCTCACTCAAAATAATTGAAAAATCCCCAATACACCAACTCTTATTACACCTTAAAGAACTGAAAAATCAACAAAAAATTAAACCAAACCCCACACAAGATGGGGAATAATTAGGATTAGAGCAGAGATGAATGAATCAGAAACTAGAAATCCAGTAGAACACATCAACGAAACTAGAAGTTGGTTCTTTGAAAGAATCAATAAGACAAATAAACCATTGGCCAAACTAATCCAAAAGAAAAGGGAGAAGACCCAAATTAATAAAATTATGAATGAAAGGGGAGAGATCACAACTAACAACAAAGAAATAGAAACAATCATCAGAAATTACTATCAACAATTATAGGCCAATAAGTTTAATAACCTACAAAATATGGATACTTTCCTAGAAATCTATAAACTTCCAAGACTGAAACAGGAAGACATTGACAATTTGAATAGACCTAAATCTAGTAATGAGATTAAAGCAGTGATCAAAAACCTCCCCCAAAACAAGAGTCCAGGCCCAGACGGATTCCCTGGGGAATTCTACCAAACATTCAAAGAAGAAATAGCACATATTCTCCTGAAGCTCCTTCAAAAAAATAGGAAAAGAAGGAAAACTCCCAGACTCTTTTAGGAAGCCAGCATTACTCTAATCCCCAAACCAGACAAAGACCCCATCAGAAAGGAGAACTTCAGACCAATATCTCTGATCTATATGGATGCCAAGATTCTCAACAAGATCCTTGCTAGCAGGATCCAACAATATATTAAAAAGATTATCCACCATGACCAGGTGGGATTTATCCCAGGGATGCAAGGATGGTTCAACAATTACAAATCAATCAACATGATAGAACAAATCAATAGGAAAAGAGAGAAGAACCACATGGCACTCTCAATTGATGCAGAAAAGGCATTTGACAAAATACAACATCCGTTCCTGATCAAAACTCTTCAAAGTATAGGGATAGATGGAACATTTCTCAACCTCATAAAATCTGTCTATGAAAAACCCACAGCGAATATCATTCTTAATGGGGAAAAACTGACATCCTTCCCTCTGAGATCAGGAACAAGAGAAGGATGCCGATTCTCACCACTACTGTTCATATTAGTGTTAGAAGTCCTAGCAACAGCAATCAGACAACAGAAAGAAATAAAAGGTATCCAGCTTGGCAAAGAAGAAGTCAAACTCTCTCTCTTTTCAGATGACATGATACTCTATGTGGAAAACCCAAAAGACTCTACCCTCAAACTACTAGAAGTCATACAACAATTTGGTAACATGGCAGGATACAAAAATCAATGCAGAGAAATCAGTTGCATTCTTATACACTAACAATGAAAATATAGAAATGGAAATCAGAGAATCGATTCTGTTCACTATAGCACCAAAAACCATAAGATACTTAGGAATAAACCTAAGCAAAGAAGTCAAGGATCTGTACTCAAGGAACTACAGAACACTCATGAAAGAAATTGAAGAAGACACAAAAAGATGGAAGAGCATTCCATGCTCATCGAGCAGAAGAATAAACATTGTCAAAATGTCTATACTGCTCAGAGCAATCTATACTTTCAATGCCATTCCGACCAAAATTCCACCAACATTCTTCAAAATGTTGGAACAAACAATCCTAAAATTTATATGGAACCAAAAAGACCCCGAATCGCTAAGGAATTGCAGAAGAAGGAAAACAAAGCTGGGGGCATCTTGTTACCTGACTTCAGGCTTTATTACAAAGCTGTGATTACCAAGACATCATGGTACTGGCACAAAAACAGACAAATAGACCAATGGAACAGAGTGGAGAGCCCACATATGGACCCCCAAATCTATGGTCAAATCATATTTGACAAAGCAGGAAAAAATATCCAGTGGAAAAAGGACAGCCTCTTCAATAAATGGTGCTGGGAAAATTGGACAGCTACATATAGAAGAATGAAACTAGACCATTCTCTTACACCACACACAAAGGCAAACTTGAAGTGGATGAAAGACCTCAACGTGAGGTATGAATCCATCAAAATCCTGGAAAAGAACATAGGCAGTAACCACTTTGACATCGGCCACAGCACCTTCTTTCAAGACACATCTCCAAAGTCAAAGGAGACAAAAGCAAAAATGAACTTCTGGGACTTCATCTAAATTAAAAGCTTCTGTACCGGAAAGGAAACAGTCAATAAAACAAAGAGTCAACCCACAGAATGGGAGTGGATATTTGCAAATGACACTACAGACAAAGGGCTGGTATCCAAGATCTATAAAGAACTACTCAAACTCAACATCCAAAAAGAAGATGAACTCATCAAAAAATGGGCAAGAGACATAAAGAGGCACTTCTCCATAGAAAATATACAAATGGCTAACACACACATGAAAAAATGTTCAGCGTCACTAGCTATCAGGGAAATTCAAATCAAAACCACACTGAGATACCACCTTACACCAGTCAGAATGGCCAAAATTAAGAAGTCAGGAAACAACAAATGTTGGAGAGGCTGCGGAGAAAGGGGAATTCTCTTACATTATTGGTGGGAATGCAAGTTGATGCAGCCGCTTTGGAAAACAGTGTGGAGATTCCTGAAATAATTAAAAATAGAACTACCCTATGACCCTGCAATTGCACTACAGGGCATTTTCCAAAGATACAGATGTAATGAAAAGAATGGCCATATATACCCCAATGTTCATAGCAGCCATGGCCACAATTGCCAAACTGTGGAAAGGGCCAAGCTGCCCTTCAACAGATGAATGGATAAAGAAGAAGTGGTACATATAATCAATAGAATACTAACCTCCATCAGAAGGATGAATATACAACTTTTGTAGCAACATGGACTGGTTTGGAAGAGATTGTGCTGAGTGAAATAAGCCAAGTAGAGAAAGTCAAGTATCACATGGTTTCATTTACTTGTGATGCATAAGGGGTAATATAGAAGACAATAGGAGAAGGAAAGGAAATGGGAAGTAGGGTAATTCAGGAAGAGAAACAAAACATGAGAAACTTTGGACACAGAAACAAACTGAGGGACTTGAAGGGAGGGGGTGGGGGGATGGAGTGCCAGGTGGTGGGTACTGAGGGCACCTATTGCATGGAGCACTGGGTGTGGGGCATGGGCAATGAATCTTGGAACACTGAAAAAATAAAATAAATTTAAATTTAAAAAAAAGGTCTTTCACAGAGAAAAATATAAAATTTGATGAAGTTTAGTTTATGAATATTTTGTTTTTGGATCCTGTTTATGGTATCAAGTCTAAGAATTCATTACCTAGCTCTACAACTCAACTATTTCCCCCTATGTTTTTTTCTAAGGATTTTATACACTTATATTTAAGTCAATTTTCAATTTTGAGGTTTTTTTTTTTTAAATAACATGTGAGACTTAGTTTAGGGTCCAGTTATTGCCTGTAGATGTCCAATTTCTCCAACCATTTATTGAGCATACCATATTTTCTCTATCAAACTGCTTTTGCACCTTTGTCATAAAAGTTGAATATATATCTGGAGTCTCTATTCTATCCCAGTGATCTATATGTTTATCCTTCCACCAAAACTACACATTTTTGATTACTATGGATATAAAATAAATCGTGAAATTGAATACACTAATTCTATCTACTTTATTTTTTTCAAAGATGTTTTAACTATTCTAATTCCTCTGATATTTCATACAGTTAAAAATATTTTTTTCTCTATATACAAAAACCTTGCTAGGATTTTAATAGGAGTTGTGTTAAACTTACATGTCATATTGGGATAATTGACATTTTTGCTATGTTGATTCTCTGTTTCTTTTTTTTTAAGATTTTGTTTATTTATTTTACAGAGCAAGAGAACACATATAGGCAGAGAAGTTGGCAGAGAAATAGGGGGAAGCAGATTCCCCACTGAACAGAGAGCCCAATGTGGGACTTGATCCCCAGACCCTGAGATCTTACCTGAGCCGAAGGCAAAGGCTTAACCCTTGAGCCACCCAGGTGACCAGTTCTCTGTTTCATGAAAAGAGTATGTGTCCTTTATTAAGATTTTCTTTGGGCCTTTTAATGAAAAGGCCCAAAGTCCTTTTGTAGTTTTCAGCATAGAAATCCAATACTTGTTTTGTTAGATTTACAACTTTTATTTATTTTTTTAGAAGTGATTATACCTTTGGTTTAAAATCTAATTTACTTGATATAAGGATTACTATCCCAACTTTCTTTTGATGTCCATTAGTATGATAATCAGTTATCCACCCTCTCACTTTCAATCTGAAGGTGTCTTTGGGTCTAAAATGAGTTTCTTGAAGACAGCATGTCAATGGGTCTTGTTTTGTTTTTTTTTTCTTTAATCCAATCTGATACTTTGTGTCTTTTGATTGGGGCATTTAGCCCATTTACATTCTGAGTATCTATTGAAATATATGAATTTAGTGCCATTGTATTACCTATAAAGTCTCTATTCCTATAGATTGTCCCTATTCTTTTCTGGTTTATGTTACTTTTGGACTCTCTGCTTACTGATCTTCATTAATATTTCTTGCAGAGCTAGTTTAGTGATCACAAATTCTTTTAGTTTCTATTTGTCCTGGAATCTTTTTCTCTCTTCTTTTTTGAATGACAGCCACTAGATAAAGTATTATTGGCTGCTTATTTTTCTCATTTATCACCCTGAATATATCATGCCAGTCCTGCCAGGTCTCTGTGGATAGGTCTGCTGCTAGTCAAATGTTTCTACCTTTGTGATTTATGGCCCTCTTGTCCAAAACTGCTTTCAGAATTTTCTTTGTCTCTGCAGTTTGCAAGCTTCACTTTTTTTTTTTAAAGATTTTATTTATTTGACAGAGAGAAACACAGCTAGAGAGGGAACACAATCAGGGGGAGTGAGAGAGGGAGAAGCGGGTTTCCTGCCAAGCAGGAAGCCCGATGTGGGACTCGTTCCACGGTCTCCAGGATCATGACCTGAGCTGAAGGCAGTTGCTTAACCAACTGAGCCACCCAGGCGCCCCACAAGCTTCACTTTTAAATGTTGATGTGTTGACCTATTTTTATTGAGTTTGGGGGAGTTCTCTGTGCTTCCTGGACTTGAATTCATTTCCTTTCTCAAACTATGGAAGTTATCAGCTATATTTTGTTCCAGTATACCTTCTGCCCCCCTTCTTTCCTCTTCTTCTGGGATCTCAATTATTTGAATATTATTTTACTTTATGGTATCACTTATCTCTCTAATTCTTCTTTTGGGATTCAGTAGTTGTTTCTCTCTCTTTTTCCCAGCTTCTTTATTTTCCATCATTTTGTCTTCTACATCACTAATTCTCTCTTTTGCTTCCTTTAAGCAGTTAGAACCTCCATTTTTTATTGCATCTCATTAAAGCTTTTTTTAAAAATTTCACCTGGGTGGCTCAGTTGGTTAAGTGACTGCCTTCAGCTCAGGTCATGATCCTGGAGACCTGGGATTGAGCCCCACATTGGGCTTTCTGCTCGGCAGGAAGCCTGCTTCTCCCTCTCTCAGTCCCTCTGCTTGTATTCCCTCTCTAGCTGTATTTCTCTCTGTCAAATAAATAAATAAAATCTTTAAAAAAATTTAAAATTTCAACTTGATTATATTTTACTTCTTTTATTTCTTCCGAATGGGATTCTCTAGTGTCTTGTGTGACTTTTTTCAAGCCCAGCTAGTATTTTTATAATCATTATTCTGAACTCTAGTTCCAACAACTTATTATGTTCATACTTATTAAGTCCCTGGTAGTCAGTACTGCATCTTGTTCTCTTTTTTGAGATGGGTTTTTCCATCTTGTCCTTCTTTCCAGAGAATAATAGATGAATGACAGAAAAAAATACTAAAATGGCAATAAGAACCCCAGAGAATATACACTAAACAAATCAGAAGAGACCAAAGACTGGAAAAATAAAATAAAGAGAAAATACAATCAGGCAGGTGAACATAGCAGAGCCATACATTGTAACCTCTGTGTGTTTTGGTTTAGAAAGCATGATCCCAAAATTGTAAATAAAGAAAAACTTATATACGTACAAAAAAATTAAATACAATGAAATGATAAAATGTAACTAAAAATGAAAATTCAAAGCAAAAAATATATATAAACAGATAAAATATATATGAACAAAGCAATACACTAATCCTGTGTGTATTTAGGTCTGTTTTTAGAAGAAATAACATCCCAAAATTGTAAAGAAAGAAAGAAAGAAAAAATATATATACACACATACAAAATAACAATAAATACAATGAAAGGATAGGATGTAATTGTAAAAATGAAAATTTAAAAAAGGACTTAAAAAAAGAGTTGATAACATGGATGGGACTGGAGGAAATTATGCTGAGTGAAATAAGTCAAACAGGTAAAGTCAATTGTCATATGGTTTCACTTAATTGTGGAACATAAGGGATAAAATGAAGGATATTAGGAGAAGGAAAGGAAAAGTGAATTGGGGGAAATCAGAAGAGGAGACAAACCATGAGAGACTGTGGACTCTGAGAAACAAACTGAAGGTTTTAGAAGGGACGGGGATAAGAAGATGAGTAAACATGGTGGTATGTATTAAGGAAAGTGCATATTGCATGGAGCACTGGGTGTTGTACATAAACAATGAATCTTGGAACACTGCATCAAAATTGTATTTTATGGTGACTAACATAACTAAATAAAAAAGGAAAAAAATAAAATCTAATATATACAAAAAAGAGTTGATAAAATAATAAATTAGTTGAAAAGGAAAAAAAAGTTAAAATTGAAAGACTAAAGAATTATGAAAAATACCATTTCTATATACAATTTTAGTACTAAGAGTACCTTAGTACTAGAGTTTTTCACTTCCGTGTGGTTGGTAAACTTTGTCTTAGCCAGATATTTTTTTTTTTTTAAGAGAGAATTTTTTTAAGATTTTATTTATTTCTTTGACAGAAAGAGATCACAAGTAGGCAGAGAGGCAGGCAGAGAAAGAGGAAGAAACAGGCTCCCTGCTGAGCAGAGAGCCTGATGTGGGCCTCAATCTCAGGACCCTGAGCTCATGACCTGAGCCAAAGGCAGAGGCTTTAATGCACTAAGCCACCTAGGTGCCCTTAGCCAGATATTCTTGCTGTTCTTGTGAAGGAGGGCCTGATTGTGTTGATTTTTTGGTGTCTTTGCCCTGGGCACAACTGCACTACCCTTGATAGGGGACCAGGTTAAGTGTAAGTGGCTCCAGATTGCTCTGTGTGGTTTTGTCCCCTGAAGACTTTCCATGCAGCTTTAGAAGATGAGAATGAAAATGAGGGCCTCCCCACTCCTCTGTGTGCCCTCATAGAAAAGCAGTCAACCACTCTTTTTTCCTTTGTCTCTGTCCACACTCTGAGATCACCCACCTGTGACTAAGTGTCTACCCAACTAGAAGATCTAACAATTGTAAATATTTATGCCCATAAAATAGGAGCAACCAATTATATAAACCAAATAATAACAAAATTAAAGAAACATATTGATAATAATACAATAATAATAGGAGACGTTAATACCCTACTCAGTGTAATGGATGGATCATCAAATAGATCAAGGAGAAAACAAGGGCTATGAATGACATACTGAACTATATGGACTTTGTAGATATATTCAGAACATTCCATCCTAAACAACAGAGTACACATTATTCTCAAATGTATATGTAATATTCTCCATAATAGATCACATACTGCATCACAAATCAGGTCTCAACCAGGACCAAAAGATTGGGATCATTCTTTGCATATTTTCAGACCACAATGTTGAAATTTGAACTCAATCAAAAAAGAAAATTTGGAAAGAACTCAAAGATGTGGAGGTTAAAGGGCATCTTACTAAGGAATTAATGGGTCAACCAGAAAATTAGAAGGAAATTAAAGGAGACTTTTAAAAAGTCATGGAAACAAATGAACATGAAAACACAACTGTTCAAAACCTTTGTGATGAAACATCCCTAAAAGGGAAACATATATCAATTTAAGCCTTTCTCAAGAAATGAGTAAGGTCTCAAATACACAACCTTACCTTACACCTAAAGGAGTTGTAGAAAGAATAGCAAATAAAGCCTACACCCAGCAGGAGAAGAGAATTAGTAAAAATTATGGCAGAAGTAAATGAAATAAAAAACAACAAAACAGTAGAACAGATCAATGAAACCAGGATTTGGTTCTTTGAAAGAATGAGTAAGATCAATAAACTCTGAGCCAACCTTATCAAAAGGAAAAGAGAAAGGATCCAAATTAATAAAATCATGAATGAAAGAGGAGAGATCACAACCAATACAAAGAAATACAAACAATTATAAGAACATATTATGAGCAACTATGTACCAAAAATTTAGGCAATCTAGAAAAAATGTATGCATTACTAATGTATAAGTTATGAAAGCTGAAACAGGAAAAAATAGAAAACCTAAACAGACCCATAACCAGCAAGGGAATTGAAGCAGTAACCAAAACCTCCTGACAAACAAGAGTCCAGGGCCAGATCATTTCCCACAGGAATTCTACCAAGCATTTAAAGCAGAATTAACACTTATTCTTTTGAAGTGGTTTCAAAAATTAGAAGCGGAAGGAAAACTTCCAAAGTAGTTCTGTCAGTGCAGCATTACCTTAATCCCAAAACTAGACAAAGACCCCACCAAAAAGGAGAATTAAAGACCAATATCCCTGACGAACATGGGTGCCCAAATTCTCAAAAGATACTAGCCAGTAGGATCCAATGGTACATTAAAGGGGTTATTCAGCATGACCAAGTGGGATTTATTCCTGTGCTGCAGGGATTATTCAATATTCTCAAATCAATGTAATACACTACACTAATAAAAGTAAAGACAAGAACCATGTAATCTTCTCAATTGATGCAGGAAAAGCATATGACAAAGTACAGCATTCTTTCTTGATTAAAACTCTTCACAGAGGGAATGTACCACAGCCATCAATGAAAAGTCCACAGCAAATATAATTCTTAATGAGGAAAAACAGAGAGCTTTTTTCCTAAGGTCAGGAGTGCAAGGATGTTCACTCTCATCACTGTTGTTCAACAGAGTACTAGAAGTCCCAGTCTCAGCGGTCAGAAATCAGAAAGGAATAAAAGGCATATAAATCAGCAGAGGAGAAGTCAAACTCTCATTCTTCACAGGTGACATCACAATTTATGTGGAAAACATTAGACCCCCAAAAATTGCTAAAACTCATTCAGGATTTCAGCAAAGTGGAAGGAAATAAAATCCATTCACACAAATCAATTGCATTTCTATACACTAGCAAAGAGAGAGAAGAAAAAGAAATTAAGGAGTCAGTCCCATTTACAAATGCACCAAAACACATAAGATGCCTAGGAATAAAATCAAAGAGGCAAAAATCTGTACTCAAAATAATATACAACACTCATGAAAGAAATTGAGAAAGATCCAAAGAAATTGAAACTATTCCAAGCATATGGATTGGAAGAATAATATTTTTAAAATGCCAATGCTACTAAAGCAATCTATACATTCAATGCAATCCCTATCAAAATACTAGCAGTGGAGCCTGATGGCTCAGTCAGTTAGGCAACTGACTTTGGCTCAGGTCATGATTCCTCATCCTGAGATCAAGCCCCACATTGGGCTCCCTGCTCAGTGGGAAGCCTGTTTCTCCCTCTCACACTCCCTTTGCTTGTGTTCTTTCTCTCACTACCTCTCTTTGTTAAATAAATAAATAAGTAAATAAGTAAAATCCTTTAAAAAATACCAACTGTTTTCACAGAACTGGAACAAATAATCTTAAAATTTGTATGGAACCAGAAAGGAGCCCAAATAGCCAAAGGAATGTTGAAAATGAAAACCAAAGCTGGTGCTATCACAATCCCAGACTTTATACTACATTACAAAGCTGTAATCATCAAGACAGTATAGTATTGTCACAAAAACAGACACATAGGTCAATGGGACAGGATACAGAAATCAGAAATGGACCTACAACTGTATGGTCAGATAAATTTGGAAAAAGCGGGAAAGAATATCTAATGGAAAAAAGACAGTATCTTCAGAAATGGTTTTGGGAAAACTGGACAAATACATTTAGAAGAATGAACCTGGACCATTTTCTTACACCATACACAAAAATAGAATCAAAATGGATAAAATCAAAATGGCCTGAATGTGAGATAGAAATACATGAAAATCCTAGAGGAGAACAATAAGCAACAACCTCTGTGTCCTCATTTGCTGCAACTTCTTGCTAGACATGTCTCCAAAGGCAAGGGAAACAAAACCAAAAATGAACTACTGGGACTTCATCAAGATTAAAAGCTTTTGCACAGCAAAGGAAACAGTCAAGAAAACTGAAAGACAACCTAATAAACAGAAGAAGTTATTTGCAAATGACATATCAGTTAAAGGGCCAGTACCCAAAATCTATAAATAACTTATTAACTAACACCCAAGAATGAATAACGCAATCAAGAAAAGGGCAGAAGATATGAACATTTTCCCAAAGAAAGCCTATAAGTTGCTTACAGACACTTGAAAAAAATGCTCCACATCACTTGGCATCAGGGAAATACAAATCATAACCACAGTGAGAAACCACCTCAATAGTCAGAATAGATAAAATTGACAAGTCAGTAAATGACAGATGCTGGTGAGGATGTAGTGAAAGGGTAAGCCTCTTAAACTGTTAGTAGGAATGCAAGCTAGTGCAGGTATTCTGAAAAACAGTATGGAGGTTCCTCAAAAAGTTGAAACCAGAGCTACCATATGACCCAGCAATGGCACAACTAGGTATTTACCCCAAAAGTGCAAATGTAGTGATCTGACGGAACACCTGCACCCCAATGTTTATAGCAGCAATATTCACAATAGCCAAAACATTGAATGAGCAGATGCCCATTGATAGATGAATGGATAAAGAATATGTGGTATATAATACACAATGGACTACTATTCAGCCATCAAAAAATGAAACCTTGCCATTTGCAATGACATGGATGGAACTAGAGGATATAATATTATATTAAGGAAATGATTCAATCAGAAAAGGACAATTATATGATTTCACTCATATGTGGAAATTAAGAAATAAAATGAAGGATCACGGGGAAGGGAGGGAAATATAAAACAAGACAAAATCATAGAGTTAGACAAATCATAAGAGACTGTTAATCAAAGGAAACAAACTGAGGGTTGCTTAGGGGGCAAGCATTGGGTAACTGAGTGATGGACATTAAGGAGAGCACATGATGTAATGAGCACTGAATATTACATAAGATTGATAGATCACTGAATTCTATCTCTGAAACTAATAATATACTATTTGTTAATTAATTGAATTTAAATTTAAAATGTGATTATAAATGGTATTGTCCATGTTTTCATTGCTAGTATATAAAAATACAATTTGCTTTAGCACATTGATCTTAAAAACATATGACCTTGATGAATTTGCTTGTTACTTCTAGGAGATATTTATAGACTTTTCGGGATTATCTATGTAGATTCTTGTGTCATCTGCAAATCAGGATGGTCTCATTTCTTTCTAATCTATAATCCTTTTATTTCATTTTCTAGGCTTTTTGTCCTGGCCAGAAGTTCTGAATTATCTTGAATATGAATGGAAAGGGCAAACTTATGTTGTTTCTAATTTTTGTTGGAATCTTTCAGATTTTCTATATACGGTATCATGTCTTCTGCAACTAGTGAAAATTTTACTTCTTCCTCACCAATTTGTCTTTTGTTTATTATTATCATCTAATTACTGTGTCTAAGACTTCTAGTACTAGATTGAATAAAATGGGGGAGAATCAATATCCTTGCCTTGTTCCTGATCTTAGGAAGAAAGCCCTCAGTTTTCTCCCATTGTGTTTGATGATCTCTATGGGTTTTTCAAACATTGCTTTAATTATGTTAAGGTATATTCCCTCTAAACCTGCTGTATCAAGGTTTTTTATCATGAATGGATGTTGTACATTGTCAAATGCTTTTTTTGCATCTATTTAGAGGATCATATTGTTTTTATCGTTTCACTTATTGATGTATCATATTGATTGATTTAAGGATATTTAACCACCTTTTCAACTAAGGAATAGATCCCACTTCATCCTTATGAATGACTTCTTTTTTATGTTGTTGGATTCTGTTTGCTAGTCTTTGTTGAGGATTTTTTTTATATCTAAGTTAATCAGAGATACTGGCCTCTCTTTTTGTGGTGTCTATATCTGGTTTTTGTACCAGGGTGGTATTTCTCTCAGTGAGTGAATTTAGAAGTTTTCTATCCTCTCCTATTTTTTGGAATAGTTTGAGAAGAATAGGAATTAACTCTCTTTTTCATGTCTCATAGAATTCCCCCATGATACTTTCTGGTCCTGGACATTTGTTTTGGGGGAGATTTTTGATTATTGATTCAATTTCCATTTTAGGGATTGATCTGTTCAAATTTTCCATTTCTTTCTACTTAAGTTTTGGTAAGCGATGTTTTTAGGAATTTATCTATTTCTTCCAGTTTGTCCAAATTATTGGCATATAGTTTTTCATAATATTTCCTTAAAATTATATTTCTGCAGTGTTCCTTATTATTTCTCCTCCTTCATTTGAGATTTTGTTTGAGTCCTTTCCCTTTTTTGATTGATAAGTCTGGCTAGAGGTTAATCAATTTTATTGTTTTGTTTTGTTTTTCAAAGAACCATGTCCTGGTTTTATTGATCTATTCTTTTTCTTTTAGTTTCTATCTAATTATTTCTGCTCTAATCTTCATTATTTCCTTCCTTCTGCTGGATTTAGGTTTTGTTCGCTGTTCTTTTGTTGTTCCTTTAGGTGTAAGGTTAGGTTGTTTATTTGAGATTTTCCTTGCATCTATGGTAGGCCTTTATTGCTATAACCTTCTTTCTTAAAACCGTTCTTCCTGCACCCAAAGATTTCAGATTGTTGTGTTTTTGTTGCCACTTTTTTCTATGTTAGGTGCATAAATATTTGCAATTGTTATATTTTCTTGCTAGATTGTCCTTTTTATTATTATACAGTGACCTTTGTCTCTTACTACATTTTTTTGTTTTAAAGTCTATTTGAAGTTGCCTGGGTACCTCATTCACTTAAGCATTCAACACTTGATTTCATCTCAGCTCATGATCTCAGGGTCATGAGATTCAGTCCTGCATCAGTCCTCATGCCTAACTCCATGCTCAGTAGGAATTTTGTTTGAGTGTTATAGGGCACATTTGGTGAATCACTGCTAAGACCATTAAGGGTTAAACAATCAGAGGTTTATTATAGCTGGCCAGTGACCACTTGCTAGAGTCCAGTCTCTGTGAGGGCCCCTACCCTAGGGCGGTCTGAATTTTTAAAGAAACAAAACACATCCTGGGGGGCATGTCTCCAAAGAAATGAAACAAATTCTGGTGGATATGTCTCCAAAGAAACAAAACATATCCTGGTGGGCATGTCTCCAAAGGAACAGAACATATCCAGGTGAACTTTTCTCCATTCAATACCAAAGCTACAGCAGTAAGCTTATTCTTTTATAGAAGTGGGAGTAACTGATTATGCATGATAGCACAGTGGGGTGATTTATTATACTTTTGTAATGGCTAGGGCCAGTTCAGTGCTTTCCAGCTCTGAGTTCTGGGAAATGTTTATATTATTGGGCTCACCTAGGGTCAGATGTCCTAGTTAGCCTCATAACCTCCATTTTGGGTATCTGGTGACCATTTTACATTACCCCCTTGAGTTGTACCTTGAGGTAAATTGTTGACTCTTCCATGGCCAAAGAAAGGGTTGTATTGGGCTCTAAGTACCATAATTTTGAACTGCATGGATTCTGTCTTTGACATAGCTTAGGATGCCTTGAACTATGCATGATCTCTGTGTTATTTTCAATAATAGCAACAGCAATGAGTCTGCTATAGCAGATATTAAAGTCATGAGCCAAGGGAACCAGGAGAACAGAGATTGAAACCAATTGTTAGAGGCCTGCCTTTGTAGTTCTCTTTGTTTGAGATTATATTGGACTAGAGTCAGGGTGTTCCTAATGACTCCAGAGTGGTTAATGTAGAAACAACAAGTTTTCCTCAAAGCCATACAAAGGCTTTCTTGTTTAAAGAAGAGCAAATTGTGGCCCACTCTATTTTGTAGGACAACCTTGGCCAAAGAGTTGACTTGTTGTTTAAGCCTGGATATAGAACTTTCTAAAAGTCCTAGGTTCTTATCTGTTTGTTGGCTTATATCCTCAAGGTTTTATCTCCCATTATTAAAGAGGCTGTCCCTACAGTGGTGGAGCCAGTTATTCTAAGACCAACAAGGAGGGGCACTAAAATTGGGATGGCTCATTTTTCTCTGGCAGGTTGGGTGAGATTCAGGTGTTCCCTTCCCTTAGTTCCTCCATAGATATAAACCTGGGGAATTATAGGTACTAATATATATAATTCGGGGTGGGGGGTGACTTTCTGGATAAGTTGGAGGCCTGCGACCTCAGTACTTGCAACCCAGGCTAGAATTTACAGAGATTAAATCAGAATATAGGCTGTCCTTCTCTATGGTAGGTTGTCAGTACAGCCCCAGATAAGTGATGTCTCTTATCTGCTAGGAGACTTTTCCCAGGGCTTATTGGTACCTTGACTAGGGCCAGTAGGCCTCAAGGGCAGGGGACCAATTTAGAAAGATCAAGGCAAAGGTGAGGAGACCTGAACAAGTCTTATCTTTTGTGTTTTTGTCCAACATTGAGTTTGGCAACTTTCCACATCTCAGGATGTGTTGGTGTCCCTTCTTCTGGAGAGCCTGTGGCAAGGCAAGGAGACTTTTCTCACCTGCAAGTGGTGTATCCAGGAACAAGTGGTTTTGTCCAACATTGAGTTTGGCAACTTTCCACATCTCAGGATGTGTTGGTGTCCCTTCTTCTGGAGAGCCTGTGGCAAGGCAAGGAGACTTTTCTCACCTGCAAGTGGTGTATCCAGGAACAAATGCCATTGACTAAACTTTATTGCGTGGGTAATCAGGATGACCACTTGAGGGCGCTTCCACTTGGGGCTGAAAGCTTTAACCTTATGTCTCTTGATCCACGGCTGTGTGAACCATCTTTATTATTTTATTTTATTTTATTGAATTTTTTGAAGAGCCTGTAATAACTGAAGCAGGTTATGATTAGAGGTTTAGGACATTATTTCTAGCCCACCTTTGCGAAGCAGTGGTGGTGGTCTGCCAAATAAAATCTCAAATGGAGTTAAATCCCTTATGTATGGTATACATTGTGCCCTAAGGAGGGCAAAGAGAAGGAGTGTCACTCACTCCATGCCAGTCTGGATGGATAATTTTGTTAGGGTCTCCTTTAAGGTCTTATTTGGGGTGATATGCACAATCTAGTTTCCAATTGATCCCCAGTGATTTAGCAATTTCTTTAGTAATTTTAGATATAAAAACGGACCAATTATCAGATCCCATAGAAAGGGGTAGCTCATATCATGGGATAATGTCATTTAAAATCTTCTGACAGTTACCTGTGCAGTTTCAGTTTTAGTAGAAAATGCTTCTACCCATCCCGAGAATGTCTCTATCAGAACTAGGAAGTATTTATAACTGTACTGACCTGGCTTGACTTTTGTAAAATCTATTTCCCAGTGTCAGCCAGGGTTCAGTTCACAGTCTTGGGCACCTGGGTAGTTTATACTGACCTTTGTGCTGTTAGGCGGCTGATAGGCGATGCACCCTTGAATTATTTCCTGGGTGAGTTGGTCTGAGTGGGGGAGGAAGACTTCTTTTTTGATTAGTCTAGTTAGTTTGTTTTTTCCCAGATGAATTTCTTTATGAAGTTATTGTAGAAGTTGCCAACCCAGCTGGCTGTCTCCCCACGCACCATGACCCACCCGACTTTGGATCTGCTAAGACATGCCTTGAAGATACTTTGGGTTTGGATCCAGACCATTGCAGTAAAGCAAATATGGCCATAAACCTGATCTCAGATGTTGAAGACAGAGAAAGCTTCATCTATGACCTGGTTGAAGGGAGTTTAGGGCCTTAAAGTCATCTTTTGGAGCTTTCTACAAAGCAGTTAAAAAGCAAGTATCGCGGAGTCAAGATGGCGGAAGGCCAGGTGACCACATTTCGGGGAGTTCCCTGAAGAGAGCTGAATTCCAGCAAAAAAAACCACTACAGGACCACTATGAACACCCATGAAATCAGCCTGAAATGTGATATTTTGCACTTCTGGATCACCACGGGAGACAAGGACCATCGGCAAAAAGGTAGAAACAAGTAAAAGGGACCAGTGGCTTGCCACCAGAGACAGGGGTGTTGGGGAGGAAGCCCACAGAGCTGAATCATCGAAAGCAAATACCCCAAAACAAAAGTGCTCTGTGAGTGAGGAATAACAGCAGATTACGGTCTGAATCGGGGTGAGACAGAAACGGGAACACAGCGGAGCCTGTGGCAAGGCAAGGAGACTTTTTAAAATTTTTTTTCCGCCGCTGGTGCGGCCATGGCCGCCGCTGCAGCCACCATGGCCACCGCTGCAGCTGCTGCGAGAGCGGCAGGCATGGATTCCATTATTACTTCACTGCCTTTCTCTCTCATTTCTCTCCACCCCATGGGCCGAGCGCGGACCCTCCAGGGAAGGCGATTTTACAGACTTGCGTGGGACTGGAGAGGCCGCGGGTCCCGGGGCACAGACAAGGTCATGCGATCCAAAAGGAGTTGTGGCTTTGAGGTGAGGGAGTGAAGTGACAAGTGGGGGCGGGGGCAGAAATCAATACAACATCTGCGCCAGCCCGGCTGTGACAAGCTGCCAACTGGAAGGCTGGAAAGAGCCCCTCTCTGGGAGGGAGGTCTGGGCGCAGACATCTTGCTCCGACCTGACTTCCTCAGCAGCTGAAAAAAGACATAAAAGAACAACGCTCCGCTACCAGAGAATTGTAACCTGATAACCTGGTTACCATTGAGACCAGCCTCTAGCAAGGGGGCTGACAGACGCAGCCCAGGTAGAAGGACTGCAGCAGGCCCCGCCCCCAGAAAGCAAGCCAGAAGCTCAGGAGGACAACACTCCAATTCAAAACCCCAAATCAAGGGAAAGGCAATTTATTAAACTCCTGGCACTGACTACAAGTACCAAAAGCCCTACAACTCATTGATACAGTTTTCCACCTTATTTACTTTTTTAAACTGTTTTCTATTTTTACTTTTAAAGCTTCTACTTTATTCTTAAAAATACATTCTCACGGTTTTTCTTCTTTCAATTTTTAACCCCCTTCTTATCACAACGTGATACCCAATACAGCACCCCATAACATTTTTTTTCTTTTTTACCCTGAAATTTTTTCAAACACACTCCTGTATTTTCTGCTTTTGTTGTTGCCTCTTGTTTCTCTGTTCACTTTCTCTGTTTTTCCTTTCTTCTCTCCTCTTTCCTTTATTCTCTCTTTTACGTGTACATGTAGATATAAGCTTCAAGTCAATCCCACATCCCTATTCAATACTACCCCTATATACAACCAGTTCTAATCTCCCTATATCTTTTGAAAGTGGGCTCCTCCAACAATAATAACAAGACAAACTCAGGAGCGTCTGAAACGCATTCCTTGCCTGTAGCTCCTTCCTGGGCTACGAGGCTTGAAGTTTCTCCCCTGGTCCAGCCAGGGGAAAAAGGTGGGGTTGAGCAGGATGATGAGTGTTGGCGGCCAAAAACACACCCGAGCTGGGAGGTCTGTCGAAGCAGGATCTCTGTCTTTCTCTCTGTGTCTGTTTCTCCGTCTCTCTATCTCCGTCTCTCAGATTCTCAGTCTCTCCTTGCAGGCTCTCTTGCTGTTTGCCAGCTCTCCTGCTCTCTCCTCTAAGGCTCTCTTGCTACTTCCTTGCAGGCCCTCTGCCTTTTTCACTCTATCTCTCAGTGTCTCAGTCAGTTCTCAGTCTTTTTCTCTCTATCTCACGGCTTTGTCTCTCTTGACTGTCAAGGGTCCTAGTCTTTTATTATTCCCACATGAGGAAGTTGGGTGGTGCAGTTAAATCTTTAACTGCTTTTGCACCCACCCTAGAGACAGGACTAGTATTGTAACTGCAGGGTAGAGTGATTGCTTAAACTCACAGAAGTTGAGACCATTGAGGCACAAGGATCAAGAAATACAGATAAGAGATACAGAGATATGATTACTGGGAGGATGATTAAATGGAACTATGTCTTGAATAAGCACACCAAGGACATATTGGCCTGACCCACAGGGTAACTGGCTTTTCGGATTCTAGGCAGGGAAAGCCCCTCTGGGCTTTCATTCACATTCACAGGTACCTCCACCAGAATTTCTGGTGGCTTGAGCATGGAGGGAAGGGCAGATCATGCACCCTCCCCAACACTTGCCCACAAGGAGTGTCTGCCCTCAGCTTCCCATTCTAGTTTGTCAGTGTGTTTGTGTAATTGTCTTTGATTTTATATTATATAAATACTGGTCTTGGGGGTCATATAGGTTGGGCTTCGCTTTTTGATCTCTTAATTTACCCTTGATAACCCTTTTCTTTACCCTGTAACAGTTTTGTGCCATATAAATCCTACCACCAGGCCCCACTCTGGCAGGGGTTTCTTTTCTTGCTTCCTCCTCTCCGTTTTCTTTTTTCTTTCTCCTCCCTTTTTGGTGAACTCTGGTTGCTCCAAAACCTTCCAACGACCAATCCACCTAGATAGTGGCTGATATATTTAGCCATACACCCCCTCAACCACTCCTCGCCACAATGACTCGGAGAAGGAACACCCAACAGAAGAAGAACGCTGAGACTGCAACCTCGGTCACAGAATTACTGGAAATGAACATAAACAATATCACAGAAATGGAATTCAGGGCAGCAATAGTACAAGCAATAGTCAATTTAGAAAAGAACATTAGTCTCAAAGTGGAAGCCATAGTAACAGAAGTGAAAGCTGAGGTTAGAAAGCCTTTAGATGAGATGCAATCTAATTTAAATATGCTAACAGCCAGAGTAAGTGAAGCTGAAGATCGTATCAGTGATTTAGAAGACAGATGGATTAAGAAGGAGGAGAAAGAGAAGTCTTGGAACAAACAGCTAAAATCCCAAGAAAACAGAATAAGAGAAATGAATGATGCCATGAAATGCTCCAATATCAGAATTATTGGAATCCCTGAAGGAATTGAGAGGGAGAGAAGCCTAGAAAATATTGTTGAACAAATCATGGATGAAAATTTCCCAAATTTGAGGAATGAAACAAATGTTCATGTCCTAGAAGTAGAGAGGACACCCCCCAAGATCAATGAGGCCAGAAAAACCTCCAGGCACATAATAGTAAAATTCTCGAATCATAAAACCAAAGAATATGTCTTAGGGGCAAGTAGGAGAAAGCGATCCCTTACCTATAGAGGGAGGACCATCGGAATAACGTCAGACCTTTCCACAGAAACCTGGCAAGCCAGAGGGGCTGGCAAGACATATTCAGGAAGTTACATGACAAAAATATGCAACCAAGGATAATGTATCCAGAAAGGTTGACTTTCAAAATGGAAAGAGAAATAAAGAGCTTCCAAGACCGCCAAGGTCTAAAAGATTATGCAACCACCAAGCCCGCACTACAAGAAATACTAAGAGGGGTTCTATAGAGAAGAAATGAACCCAAGAGTGACACAAAACAGAAATATACAGAGGTAATCTATAGAAACTTGAACCTCACAGGCAACATGATGTCCATACAAACATATCTATCAATAATCACCCTCAACGTGAACGGTCTAAATGCTCCAATAAAAAGACACAGTGTTGCAGACTGGATAAAACGACAGGACCGATCCATATGCTGTTTACAAGAGACTCATCTTGAATCTAAAGACACTTTCAGATTGAAAGTGAGGGAATGGAAGACCATCTTTCATGCCAATGGACCCCAAAAGAAAGCCGGGGTAGCGATTCTCATATCAGACAAATTGGATTTTAGTCTAAAGACTGTAGTCAAAGACACAGAAGGACACTACATCATTCTTAAGGGTCTATACATCAAGAAGATCTAACAATTGTAAATATTTATGCCCCTAACATGGGAGCAGCCAACAACATAAGCCAACTGTTAAACAAAATAAAGAATCATATTGATGCAAATACATTAATCGTAGGAGATCTTAACACATCACTCTCAGCAATGGACAGATCATCTAAACAGAAAATTAACAAAGAATCAAGAGACTTGAATGATACATTGGACCAGCTGGATCTCATAGATATATTCAGAACATTTCATCCTAAAACAGCAGAATACTCATTCTCCTCAAGTGCACATGAAACTTCCTCCAGAATATACCACATACTAGGTCACAAATCAGGACTCAACCGATCCCAGAAGATTGAAGTTATTCCCTGCATATTCTCTGACCACAATGCCATGAAACTGGAACTCAACCACCATAAAAAGTTCAGGAGAAAATCAAACACTTGGAAGCTAAAGACGATCCTGCTCAAGAATATGTGGATCAACCAAGAAATCAAAGAAGAACTGAAACACTTCATAGAAACCAATGAGAATGAAGATACATCAATCCAAAACCTATGGGATACAGCAAAGGCAGTCCTACGGGGGAAATTCATAGCCATCCAAGCCTCACTCAAAAAAATTAAAAATCCCGAACACTACAACTCTCATTAAACCTTAAAGAACTGGAAAATCAACAAAAAATTAAACCAAGCCCCCACACAAGTCAGAAAATAATATGGATTAGAGCAGAGATGAATGAATCAGAGACTGTAATCAGAGATACAGTAGAACACATCAACAAAACTAGAAGCTGGTTCTTT